>JANHZU010005016.1:72609-82634 GCA_032468055.1 Acrochordus granulatus | reverse complement strand
ACGCCGAAGGAAGCCCGTCCAGGGGGGCGAGGCGGAAGCCCACCTTCTATCACCGAGGCCGGCAGCTCTCCTGCCTCGTGTCGGCTCCCTGTCGTTGCGGTGGCGACGGAGGGCCCGACTCCATGAGGGGGGACGCAGCGGAGCTTCACCTCGTGACCTCCAAGCAGACGAAAGGAGGAGGGGCCCCCTTGCCTGACCCCTCGTGCGCCTGCGTACTCTCAGGAATAGCGACGCTCCCCGCCCCGAAGCCGAACTAAGTCTTTCTGCGCATGCTCGCAGCAGCCCGCTCCCGCAAATGCTCTTAGCAGGCATTCGCGCCTTCGGTAGCGTGGCGGGAGAATTACTCGGTCAGACGTTGCCTCCTGCGCGTTGCGTTTCCGCGCTCTGAGTGTTCTTAACGAAGCGCAGTAGAGGCGAGGTGGGTCGTTCGGAGCCTTCGCTGCTGATAGCTGCCGCCTTAGAAACACGGAATCTCAGCACGGCTAAAGCAACATCCGTAAAAAGTGATAGTGAGATTTACTGTTTGGAAACGGAAGCACAGACCAGTGGGTCACCTGGTGTTTTTTTTTAATGTTGTAACTCATTCTACGTGCAGCAGGGCGAGCTCCTGTTGCCTGCCCCAGCTCCTGCCAACCCAGCGGTTCGAAAGCACGCGAGTGCAAGAAGACAAATAGGTCCCGCCTGTGGCGGGAGAGCCAACAGCGTCCGTGCGCCTTTGGCTCTAGTCATGCCGGCCACATGACCACGGAAGCGCCCTCGGGCGGACGCTGGCTCTTCGGCCTGGAAACGGGAATGAGCACCGCACCCCAGAGCCGGCGACGACTGGCAGGGGACGCTTCACCTTTAGTATTTTTATACGCTCCAGACTAGAGGCTTGGGGCTGGATGGCATGAACGTTTGCTTCAATTAAAAACAGTGAAGCTTAGTTCTCCTGATTCAAGTGCTTATTACTTTATAGAATGTTAACTAGACATATTGTTAGTTTACCTATAAATTAGGAACTTGTTGCACCTTAGTAATGCAGTAAGTGCCAAAGTACTCTTTCATGAACTAAACACTTACATCAAGACTTAATTATGTTGATGGTTTGGGGTTAAAAAATGAAAATACTGGAAAAATGAGAGTAAAATGTGAAGAAGACCGAACTAAAGACAACAAGTAGAAACACAAATCTTAGAGTTGGCAATGAAGATATTGATGGATAACATCTGCCTTTTAGAATCGACCATCAAGAGTAAAGGAATAAGCAGTCTAGAAATATGCCACAGGTCAGCACTTGATAAAGCAGCCATAAAGGCCTCAGAAAAGATACTCTATTTAGCAACTACCTAGATTTGTTATCATTACAAATACTGTACTATGGTAATAAGTGGTAATTTAAAAATCATTTTCTTCCCAATGCACACATGACCGAATTTCATATGCCTGACAACAACACACACTGGAATGAGAGTAATAACGGCTTCGTAGCATGAGAGAATTTTATCTGAATGAGATGGCAGCCTCAATTATCTTTGCCTCTTATCTTGTCTCTGTCATAGAGCTTGCATAGTGACGATTTCACTTAATGACAATGTTGGAATGGAATTTGGTTACTATATGGGGATTAAAAAAAGTTAAAGGTTTCTCCTTTCAGTCATTTCTGACTCTAAGGGCTGGTGCTCCAGTTCATAGCCAAAGAGCAGCATTTTTCTGAAGACGGTTCCGTGGTCATGTAGCTGACATGAGTACGCCAAGGTGCACAGAATGCTGTTATCTTTTACACTAAAGAAGGTACCTATTTCTCTACTTGCATTTGTACATGCTTTTGAATTGCTCGGTTGGCAGGAGCTGGGTTGAACAATGGGAGCTCACCCCATTATGTGGTGCTTGGGTCTCGAACTCCGGTTGCCAACCTTCCAGCCGACAAGCCCAGCATCTTAACTGCTCAACCACCACGCCCCCAAATGAGAATTAGGTGTGTTCAAATACTGTGATATGCCTGTATCTACAAAGATCAGAACACCTGCAATGAAGGAATGGTTAATGAAGATGATGGAATTTACTGAGATGGGCTAAATTGACTTTTGTAATTAGAGAAAAGGCAATTTCTATGTTTATTGCTGACTGAAAACACCTTATAGATTTTTTGTGGAAAACAAATGAACCTATAATTTATGGCTTTGATGACAGGATAGATTGTAAAAAGAAGAAAGACATGTACCTTTAGAGAAAAGGGTAGATTTAGAACGGTACTTAGAACTGATATAAAGAAGATCAGAAGTCCGTTTATAGCATTTTTTCTTTAGTTTCCTTTTTTCCCTTTCTTGCATTCTTTCTTGCATTATTCTCTTTGATTTCCTTCTCTTATTTTACTTCTCATTTTATATTTGTATTTTTATCTTTTTAAATTTATAATAAAATATTTTAAAAAATCATGCAAGCAGCGGTATTCCGTATGATACAATAGAACTGAAAGTTAGACTTGAAGAAACGTGATAGGAACTAGGGCTGCAATGATGAATCGAAATGGATAATTGGTAATGAAAATCATCGACAACAGATTTAGTCATCGAATTGTTGTTGCAACCCTCACTCCCCTGGCTGACTGAATCTGCCTGCATGCCACCTCTTTGCAATTTTTTGGTGACCAGCTCCTCCAGGACCACGCATTGCGCCTCTTTACAGGCCACTTGGGGATCACTTAGACCCTTAAATGTGTGGGGAGGCTGCTGGTTGCACACATGCGCAGCAACCTTGTTTAGGTTGCCTGAGGGAGGCAGATCATGTGCAGGCGAGGTGGAGGGCCCCGTGGCACAGCTGCTGCCACCTCTCTGCAAACTGCTGTCCACTCATAGGCCAGCAATGTACCCTCCCGCTGTGTTCTCTGCCAGGTGATGGGCCACTGCGGCACAATGAAACAATGTCGGCATACAAGCTATAGTGGGCATCAGCAAGATCCATTATCCTCAGCAAAAATATGACAAGTCAAAAGTCAATCTCAATTGATTATTAATTGGTAGATTAATTGATTATTAAAATAATTGTTAGTTGCAGCTCTGATAGGAGCATTGGTATTGAAGAAAAAGACAGAGTAAACTGGACAGCCAAGAAAACAAACCAATGGATCATTAAATCAATCCAGAGTTCTCATTCAAAGCACAAATGACCAGGCTCAAATTATCATAGTGTGGACATAGGAAAACATGATAAAATACAGTTTCCAAACAATTGTTTGCTTTCAACTAGGCAAGATGAAGTTAGTTGTACTAAAGTCTTGATATCTGATGTAAGTATATAAATCATAGATTTTGTCATTTGCTCCCATAGTGACATCCACATCACCACTCCTTCCTGCAGATGCTTTTGCTTCTCCTTTTCAAGCTTTTGCATTAGTGTAAATGACCTATATAGTTACTGCTGTACAAATTTTCCCATTGCCATTGTTTTGCCATCTGCCTTTTGGTCCAATCTTCTTTTCCAAACTACTCTAGGGCCACAAGATCTGATCTGCAAAAAACTTGATAACTAAATGGCAGCAAAGAGATTTAAAAAAGCAGTGCCTGTAGTCATCTTGTTATCAATGGGATTTTTGCAGATTGGATCAGGTGGCCCTAAACAATTTTTAAAAACAGCCGCATTGCAGATATAATGAATCTAAACGCAATACATCCCATATCTCTTCAGAGCCAGATACTTGTTAATAAGTCATAAACAAGAAAAGGAAGAAAAATCATGCTGTTGCTGATGATGCTGTTGAACAGTTGTTTTCATTCTCCACTCTTAAGCAATCTGTGTCACTGCAGTGAATCTCCCTCAGGCGCGTGACAAATATCTATGCAGAAAATCGCTGAAAGGGAACCCAGATCTTGGTATGTCTCTTTTCTTTCCTGACCAGCCACTTCTATTGTTTTATATAGACTGATATTAAGTCCATCATTGAGATCTCTAAAATCAATGCTATTCTGTCAGAATTTGACACTTCTACATTAATAAGCTATCCATAGATTCGTAGATCATTCTCTGTGTCATGCACACTTCATGGCAACATTCTAGATACAGCAAAACAGCCTTGGAGTCTTTATTCTTAATTTTTGTCTCAACGACATGTGGAAACCTTAAGTCAAATATATAACAGAATTTACTAGTGAATACTGTATTTTGATCCTCTGAAGAGCTTCAGAAAAACATAATTTGCTGTAATGGGAGGGAGAGAGAACTCTGCTTTCACTTCTCTGTATATAGAAATTGTACAAGCCTTGTAGAGTGACTGACTTGTCCATCTCCTAACACAATATGTTATTGGTTGATTAATTATAGGAACTTTGAGGAAAAATATCGTATCTAATCTTTTTTTCTGGCATTCCAGCCTCTAACTTTGTTAGTTCTCTTATCACTTGAGAAAAAATTAGAGAGGAGTTATATATCGTTTATGTAACTTCCTGAGTGTTAAACATTCAAATAATTCTCATTCTTCTGGCTCCATATTAAGTTTTTTTCCCTGCAAGTCTGGTAAATTAGGAATGATCAGAAATATTTTTCACTGTCTTCTAGAGTCGACTCATATGTAACCTGGCACTTGATTTTTCATCAGTGATCTATTTAAACAATTTTCTGCAGCCTTTCTGATCAAGTCCCATTTTACACGTTGTGTTAGTTTGTGGAATAAGATACAGTAGTTGAGTCCATAACACTAAACTATGGTTTACTGATCATAATGGCTGAGTTCAGACATCATATCACACTAAGTCAAACCAAACCAACCTCATTAAAGCCTAATGTGACTGTTAATTGCTAGTAGTCTTCATTCTGTTTAGATTAACACAGAATCTTTTTTATAGACTTGGCTGTGCCTAAATTTTCTCAGTGCTTAAAAAATTCAGAGAATTTCTTTCTAAAACATGATTTCCATCCCCACATTGTTTCTCCTCATTCTGCCTGTCCAATTGATCCTAAGCCCTAAGCTAATTTTTCTTGAACATGGAACCAGTCATATTTCAGAAGAAAGTACACTGGGAAATTGGCTTTCCATTATCTATGTAGCAATTTAAACTTTGCTGTTCTTTATCTGAAATCATACCATTGTATTTTTCAAAGATCTACCTCAGCAATTTTCCATGTGGTATGAATGGTCTGTTCCAAAAATTCTTCATTGTGTATTAATACTGTCCAATTACATACAGTACTTGCTTTGCAAGAAATATTCATATTAGAAGCCAAGAATCATGAACTATTCAAAAGGGTAAGTGGTTCACTAACCATCTCATTAACTGCTTAATGAGAGCTAGTGTTCTAAAGCCTGCATACTACTTCATGTAGTTAGCATATAATTTTCAACAAATCACTTTCCCTCTTAATAGGTTAACTGAGTGAAGGTGTTTAGATCTGCTGGAGATTTAAAATTCCGTCTGAGCCCAATAGAGTTTCCTCTTAGTGCTCAATGGTTTGCACAGTTTCCTCATTCTCTACTCAATTTCAAGTCCTTATGCATTCAGGTAAATATCAGAAGAGGTTTTCAATTACTTATGGCAGCCAAATAGATCAATAATTTACTATTCCAGTTAGGTTTATCAATTTGAAACTAATGCATTTGAACCTGATATACAAGTTTGAAATAGTTTACCTAGCTTACAGCCAAATTGTTTATGAAAGTTCTATTATATTTAGTATTACAGATTCTGTGCTATTCTTTTCCTTCAGAAACGACAATTTAAAAGAAAAGAAACGACAATTTTTGTGTAACATTGGCTACACAAAACACAACAATAGGCCTATTGTTGACAATGCATACAAATAATCCTCCTGTTTGTACACAATCTATCTGCACAAAGAAGTATTCCATGCACATCACTCATTTACTCTCCCATCCCAAAATATTCTCAGTCCATTAAATGTGTGCAAATACCAAAAGAGATCTAAATGTTGTGACTGAGCATGTTAAACTGTGCTTGCCCTTTGTCAAATTTCACACCAAACAAAACACCTAAACAATGGCTTGTCTTCCTTGTATTGGCATTCAGGATGGAAGGTTCTGGAAACAATCATATTAACATTTTCTTCATGAAACTCTCTCTCTTATCCGGGGGCGGGGGCTTAGATAGCAAAAATAAATAAATCTGATGGGCAAGTTTTATAGCCTGGATGTATAGTATCTTTGCAAAGTACTGTAACCCCAAATCTGTATGACACAGATTGGATTGCCTGTCCTTATTCTGATATGGCTTAGTGGTATGCTGACTTCTAAAACAAACAAAGTAGAATTTAGTGTTGATTAGCCTATAGGCCATACAAAATACAGGATAAAACATAAACCATTACACAATAAATCTATATAGTGTGTACAAGTGGAATACAAGAAACATTAAATGAAGAGAATAAAATAATACAAAATCATGTTTCTGTGTCATCCCTACAATTTTCCCTGATCCAACCACATATGTGGATCTCAACCGAACTGTTTTATTCAAATAAAGGGCCACGTTATATGTGGTTTAACCATTGTGGACAACTGCTCAAATCTTGCACATACAAATACTTTTTTAAAGATGTTTAGGCATTTCTGTCTGTAGATATTTGGCAATTTGACAGATGTTTCTGATTGCTCATTCATTTTATTGTGCCAACTTTACTAAGAGTGGCTATATCTTTGTGCATCAACATCCATGATTCTTTTTGCAGCAACAAACAGCAAAGTGCCTGCGGTTTTGATTCATTGATAAATTTGATTTCTAATTTTAGAAATCTATGGACAATTTAAAAATCATCCTGAAAATCTGCTTTGGCAGTAGTAGAGATGCACAGGCTTAGTTTAGTCTTTACTTTGAAAATGACCTGTTTGCTCACTGTAGAAATGTAAAGTAGATATTCTTACTTCTTGCAAATGCCCACTCGATTACTTGTGGGAGAAATCCAAAATTTCTCTTGCAATAAATTAAAAATCCATGGCATAATAGTGTGCTGAGCGGCAACAAATGCACATCTACTACACCAGCTGTTGAAGGAAATGGGTCTCAGCATCATTGATACATCCTTTATCCCTTAACTAGACTCTCCTCCGGTGGCTGTGCAACACAATAATATACAGTATGTGCTGGACAAATGACTGGAAGAAAAACATGTAAGTTTTCACACTGGCAGCCTTCCCATTGGCAGATAACAGAGTTTCTCTTTTCTGTTTTAAGAGTGTCTCAGTAATAGGTTGATACTGTTGCATCAATATGATCATAATGTATGAAATATATCCTTGGCTCTGTTCAGAAGAGAGCTGCAAGATTCCATTTATAAAAATTTAGCCCTCATTATTTTTCTCACTCATCTGCTTCAATTTTTCGGTGCCTCCAGAAAGTTTGAAAATGTTGTGTTGAAAGCCAGTTTGGTCTAGAGGTTAAGGCATTAGACTAGAAAGTGGGAGATTGGAGTTATAGTCCCACCTTAAGTATAAAGCCAGCTGAGCGACTTTGAGCCAGTTACTCTCTCTCACTTCAACTCACCTCACAGGTTATTGTTGTGGGGAAAATTGGAGGATGGAGGAGTATTAGGTGTGTTTGCTACCTTCAATTTATAAAAATAATAAAGGATAAAAATATATAAATAAATGTGTACTATTCACCTCAACCTGGCTGGTTGAAAGCAAAAACAAACCATTAGTTTAAAAAGAAACTGATTATTTTGTGTCATCCTTCTCTTCTTTTTTCTTCCCTCTTTCCCCACAACATCATGTTTTTGATAAAGGAAAATACTGGCTGTGAAACTTACATAGGATGGACTGAGCATAAACCAGCATAACTTTCTTTATTTTTTTCCTAGGGAGCATAAGACTGGCATTGCTCCACCTCCCCAGCTTGGCATTTTGGGGATGTCCTCATTGACATTTAAAGTGGTATGCTGACTATGTATGGTTGTGGTTATAGTCTTGAATATTGAACCACAAGCTAATTCTTGACTCCCTGGATAATAGAGTCTCACATTTTCACTCCAAAAATTTGTTAATGTTTTCCCCTCCACATTCTCTTATTAGCCAGTTATGTCATGTTCTAGTGAAATGGTTTTGTGCCACAGACCATTTTTATCACAAGCCATCTTCTAAAAGGGGACATGAGGGAATGTCATTTTGTACCTCTGTGATAATAATCAGATAATCAGAAATTCCATAGTTGTAAACCATTTTGTAACTCATCAGTCCTACTGTAAAAATTTCTAGCTATTGCTGGATTTTACTGGTTCAACAGAACTTCCAGAGTGAAGTCATTTCATTTTGCTATGCAGCTTCAAGTCATTATGCAATGATTTTCTTTGGCTAGTTTCATCTGACTAGCAAATGAAGCAAAGCCAAAGTTTTCACATAGGTCCACACCCATAAAATCATAGGAATAATAATAAAATCATGAAACATTTATTACATCAGGTATGAAATCACTAGTCTCCGGAGATTTGAAGCATTTCAGAAATGTACTTTTTCATGTCTTGAATTTTGGGGAGCTACAGGGATCTGACTGGATATCCTGATAGCCATGGACGCTGTGTGATGAACTTGGCTATAAGTATGAAAAGTTTTGAAGCAAACAGTTATGAAAGTATAAATTCTTTCATAGTATTTTTTTGGGGGGAGGGAGGATGTTGAAGTATTGAGAAATGAAAAAAAATCATGAATACTGATGTTCTTAGGTAGATCACTAGGTGTCACTTTCTTTCTTTTTTAAACTTAAAACAGTTTTTGTCATAAGGACATAAAGAAAAAAGAATGCCATAATATCAAATGTTCCAGGGAAGGAGACACTGCAGTAGCATGCCCAATATTTGCTAGTAAGCTAAAGTAGTGATGAGACAAGTTCAAAATAATGGTGATTCTATTAAAGACGCTATGTATAAAGTTAAAATAATAAAAAAGAGTAAGCTTTTGAAATGTAAAATTAAATAATATAGTCAGTAGAGACATCACTCCCATTTTAAGGGAGAAATAGTGTAGTATCATGGTTACGTATTGAATGAGCACCAAGGAGACAATCTATCTCAGGACTGGAAATTTGCTGGGCAACTTTGGGCAAGTTACTATCTTTCAGCCTAAGCTGCCGAGAAGGATGCTGTTGTAGTGAAAAATAAGAGGAGTGTTATGTATAGGATATAAATCTGCCTATTATATATTTGTTTGCCTCTTATTTTTATAAACTTATAAATTGAGGAATCCCATGGTATATGGAAAGGCACCTTTCTGCTTTAAAACAAGCTTCTGACGTACATAATACTTGGAAGAAAACATATTTTTCAATTATCCAATATCAGCTCATTTGGTGTTGTTGTTTTTAAAAAGTATCAGCTTTCTCAGCAATCACTGTAATGTATACAATAATTATGATATTTTGCTGTTGATAAAAGAAAATACTGTATATTCTGAGGGGTAGTTCAGTTAGAATCCAGTCAATGCTGCATAGTGCCTTTATAGTAATGCTACAAATGACTTGTAATTGCAGTAAAGTAATAAATTATGCACATGGTTACACAAGAACCCCTGAGCATAACACTTGTGTCAAGAATAGAGGATTGAAAGCTGCAGCTGTAAACCATTGCATGGAGTATGCAAATATGAACAATTGTTGGAATCACAATTCCAGCATAATTAAAAACAAAGTTAAGACAAGAGGCTCACAAATACTGTTTTATCATGGAGTTAATGAAGAACTAATTTCACTCTATTATGATTTCTCTGGGAAAATTCTGATTAGTTGTTTGTATATTTAAGAATGTGTTCTTATATATTACATAATTTTGCTATATTTTAACAGTAAATTCATAATTTTGACTGATTGATTCACTGATTATGTTCCATCAATTTGGTGTTGACTTTTTGTCAACATTTGACAAATTCCAAATTCCATCAATTTGGTGTTGACTTTTTGCCTCATAGATAGAGGTCTGTCTCTAATCTAGTCCTTCATGTCTTCCAAAAGTGTACCCACTACAATTTACCTTGTTGTTAATTATCCTCCCCTTCTCTTTTTTCCCCCAGCATTAGAGACTTTTCTAGAGAGGTATGTCTTCACATAATGTAT
>JANHZU010005016.1:9472-19616 GCA_032468055.1 Acrochordus granulatus | reverse complement strand
TTTCTGATTAAGCAAAGCTTGCCTCTTTCTTAACTTGGTGAAATTATTCTTATTCATACACTCTACAAATAGAACCATCCATACACATCTATTTTCCTCCATTTGGTTTTGCAGGGTTCAAAACTAGAGAGCAGGTTTAGTCTAGTGGTTAAGGCATCAGGCTAAAAACCAGGAGACAATGAATTTTAATCCTGCCTTAGGCCAAAGGCATCTGGGTGATCTTGGACCAGTCACTTTCTCCCAGCCCTAAGAAGCAGGCAAGGGCAAACCTTGCCAAGAAAACTGTAGAGACTTCTCCAGGCAGTTGCCAGGAGTCAAGAATAAAAGGCTCCAAATAATCTCTTACATTAGCTGTACAGTTTGTAATTTGTTTTGCTCTAATGAAGTTACAGGTACAGAAGGAGAAAGATACAGCAGTTTAATTAAGAGTTAAAAATTCTTAATGTCAGTTAAAAATGGACATTAACTAAATAGATATTATAATGCAAAGTCTAAAACTGTGACTTTTCATTCCTGCTGCAAGCAAGATGCTCTCTTCCTTCTTGTAGATTCTGTTGATAGAATTGATAATACTATCACAGACAATGAATGATCTGCTATATGCCCTACAGAAGTACCATTGGCATGGTTTATGGCTACCAAAAGGGCATAAAGAGTGCATCCTCTTAAGACCCATATTGGCCCTAAGAGGAAGCCTAAAAAAAATTTAGCCAACAAATTGGGTTTCTTAAAACAGAATTCCAACACCACCATAATGTCAGCAGTAAGTTTTCTGGCAGAGCTTAAAGGTTATCAAATTACATCTGAAGAAATAATTTGATGTGACATCATTATTTACATCAATTCTGCTAGAATTAGCAATAGAAACATTATCCATAAAACTGGAATCATATGATGAGACATAATATGAGACAGTATTGGTCGCTCTAGTTGATGATCTCTGGAGAGAGCGGGATGGAGGTAGTGCATCCATCCTTGCCCTCCTTGACCTCAGTGCAGCTTTCGATACTGTTGACCGTGGTATCCTTTTGGGTCAGCTGTGGGGGCTAGGGCTGGGTGGTGCAGTTTTGCACTGGCTCTGACTCTGGAGGCTGTTTAGGTCTGGATGGGGGATAACAGGCTTCAACTGAACCCTGGCAAGGCTGAGTGGCTTGGGTATCGGGAGGTTCTGGTTCTCTACAGTCTTTAATTCTAGATGGGGTTGCGCTACCCCAGATAGTTCTGGTGCATAATCTGGGGTCCTTCTGGACTCACAACTCTTACTTGAGGAGCAGGTGGCAGTCACAGACAGGAGAGTCTTTGCACGACTTTGCATTGTTCGCCAGCTATACCCTTTGTTAGACCTGGACTCCCTTCACTTGGTCACTCATGCCCTCATCATCTCTGTATTGATTAATGCAATGCACTCTTCAATCTACCCTTGAAGAGATCTGGAGATTGTAGCAGAATGGGACTGCACAAATGATTTTGGGAGCCAGTAGATCAGCCCATGTGACATCTTTGTTCTGCAAGCTGCATTGGCTGTCAGTCTGCTTCTGGGTGCAATTCAAGGTGTTGGTTTTAACCTACAAAGCCCTTCATGGCATGGGACCAGGTTACCTGAGGTACCGTGTCACTACAATGGTGAGTTCCCATCCCACCAGATCTGGCAGAAGAGACCTTCTCCAGATCCTGTCAGCCAAGGAATTTAGGTTAGTGGTATCAAAGAGATGAGTCTTTTCTGCTGTTGCTCCTTCCCTGTGGAACACCTTGCCCCTGGAGGTGAGATCTGCCCCCACCCTTAAGGCCTTAAGACCTGGCTCTACCAAATGGCTTGGGGCTCTAATGGGGACTCATCATCTTGGAGGTGGCTGGTAGATGAATAGTCGCCTCTGTTCCCCATATTTATATTTTTATATCTTTTAGCTCCTTTCCTTCCAGTTCAGCTGGGCTTTTTATTTTAAGGTTTTAATGGATTTTATGGATTTTTATTGTTTTATTGTAAGCTGCCAAGAGTCTTTTGATTTTGGCAACATATAAATCCAGTACATAAATAAATATGATGATGCTAATGACCGCCTGAGTAGATTGGAATCATGGAGCTGTATAGATTTTGCCAAAGGACATTCTTTATATCTGCAGGAGTATTATATGAACAAATCAAAGGGACCCCAATGGGATCTCCTCTCTCTGGAATTATTACCGAGTTATGCTGCAGAGACTAGAAATGACAGTATTTAAGCTAAATCAATTCTGGTACAGATATGTCAACAATACCTTTGCCATTATTCGAAGGACTGATTTGGAGACTTTCCATGCACTACTGAGTAAAGAATTCCAATTCACCATTGAGAAGGAGGCTGGCAATAAATTGGCCTTTTTGGATGCCTTGGCTCAAAGAAAGAATGATGGAACATTGGAAACAACTGTATTTTGTAAGGCTACTAATATGACCCAGATCCTAAACTTTAAGAACAATCCACAAGCCCATAAAAGAAATTGTGTAACAGCTTTATTTGGGCAAGTTAAGGCACATCGTAGCACGCTCGTGGCCAGAGAAATTGAAACCCAGTATCTTTACTGCAATTTCAAGCTAATGGCTGCCTGATATCATTTATCAGAAAAAGTCTAATTCAGAGACGAAAAAAAACTGTGCAAAATAATGGCAAATATTGGAACCCATTACCTTATGTAGCAAGCATGTCAGAAACAACAGAGTAGCTCCTACATCATTATGGAGTGGGAGTGGCCCACTGCCCCTATGCAACACCTTGGAAGGAGATCATGTGCTTTAAAGTTCACATTGCCTTGAGGGATCAATCATGCATTGTCTATTGTATAAACTGTATGAATTGTGAAAGCAATTATATTGGTCAGATAGGTCAAACATTAAACACCAGGTTGTGTAAACATGCTGCAATGATCCCAACTCACTGGCAGCCTTACATGCCCAGGAAAATGGGCATACCTTTGATTTGGCTGCAGCGACTGTTATAGAACATGCTAATAGTCAAACAGCAAGAGAGTTTGTGGAGGCTTGGGTGACGAATTCGACATTGGTCAATCGATGCATAGAACTCACACCGGCATATCAGACTCTGCACCATAGCATACTTCGCCACAAAAGTAAAAGTAACTCTTTCTTCACCCCTCCCCTTCTCCCTTCCCCTCCCTCCCTTGCCCCTTAGATCCACAGAAGTATATAATTAACAAGTAGATTGATGACAAGAGTGGGATTTACTAGCCAAATTGGGTCACGCTTAAAGGACCCATAGTTCTATGTTTGTAACTGAGTGATTGTGAGTTTCTGTGATTTTACAGCATATGTGCATTGGTTTTGTGTCATCCTCTGAAGATGGGTTCCTGACAAAATCCAAAAGCTAAGGGTAATGAAAATTATTTCTCTACCCTGTTGGATGAGAATGCTTTAACACTGATATTATCAGTTTTGAAAATATCTTGTTATAGATGATGTATTTTATTCCATTGCTGAGACAGTTTTCGCTTCGCATATATTTTGCTAGGAAATGTGCTGCATATATTCCTCTGTGTATGTGGCACATATTCCATGGAAATAATATTTGAAATCCAGCAACCTCGAGACAATTGAGTTAGCAAGCTTCACATATCTACCCTCATTCTTCAGGGATTAATCATTCTATAGAATTTCTCTGCCTTGCTTGAATCCTGTAGCAAGGAAGAATAGTTCATGTACTTCCTGTTGTACGTCTATTTCCATTTTGCCTTCCCTTGATATTCTTTTACTATTGTCCCCTTCCAGACTTTGGTCAAATTCCCAATTCTCTCGGTTTATTATTGCCATAGAATCATGGGCCCAACACAGTACCCTTGTGTGATGCTTGACAGTCTTTTACCTGTTTCTATAGCAACAGAGGAGAGAAGATACACTTTGGCTGCCTAGCATTAGGCTCTCAGGAGCAAAGAAAGTTTCAATGACTTTCTCCTCTCTGGTAGAAGTTGTGACCACTTGTGCAGAGATACTTGGACATGGAGTTCTCTGGAATCATTGGACTTTGATATAGATACAGATACAAATATGGATATTTTTATTGGCCAAGCATGGTGAGACACGCAAGGAATTTGTCTCTGGTACAGCAGCTCGCACTGTACTTATAGTAGCAATAAACACTATGATAATGCATAACAAAATTATTTCTGTAAATGTTCAGTCAAGAGAGGGACGTGTTATAAAGTTTCAAATTGATAGGTTTGTGTATTGGATGTATTCCACAACTGCAGAACCTCTGGGCGAATTAGAATTCTCTACCTTCTGCTCTATCTATCTCGTAGCATGATCATATAGCATTGAATGATGGCATGGGGGGAAATGCTGTTCTTGTGTCCAGTAGTTTTGGTATGCAGTACTTTGTAGCACCCACCAGATGGGAGAGGTTCAAGCAAATTGTGCCTGGGGTGAGAACAATCTGCAGATATCTTCTCTGCCCTTTTCTTGACCTTCTCAGTATACAGGACTTTTATGGAGGGCAGTTTAGTTGAAATTATCTTTTCTGCGATCTTGATTCTACGTTGGAGTCCGCACCTTTCCTGTGTGATTGCTGAAGTAAACCAGACAGTGATAGATGTGCAAAGCACAGATTCAATAATTCCATTGTAGAACTGTATCAGCAGCTCTTGAGGCAGGTTCAACTTCTTGGGCTGACATAGGAAGTACATCCTCTGATGTGTCTTCTTAATAATGGTGCTATGTTAGCTGCCCATGTTAAGTCTTGGGAGATAATAGAGCCTGGAAACTTGAAGGACTGTACTACTGATGCTGTACTGCTGAGTGCAGTTAGGGGGAATAAAATAGTAGGTCTCTTTCTAAAATCCAGTGTCATTTCTTACAGTTTTCAGTGTATTCAGCTCTAGATTGTTTTGACTGCACCACAGGGCCAGTTGCTCAATTTTCAAGATTACTGTCGATAGTCTGTAGTCATTTAACCTGTTGATGGAGGCCTTCTTAGGAATGGGGATGATGGTTGAACGTTTAAAGCATGAAGGGACATAGCATAGCTCTAGTGACCTATTGAAGCTTCTTGTGAAGATGGGGGCCAACTGTGCTGCACATGTTTTCAGGAAGGAAGGGGTCACACCGTCCGGGCCAGGTGCTTTCCTGATTTTTTTGGAGGTGAGTTTGTACTTCTTTTTCTGGAATCACAAGAGCTGGGGGCCCCAGAGGGAGCAAGGGCCCAGGAGGAGAGAAGAACTGAGAAGGAGGGGTGGATGTGGTTGTAGAGGACATTTCTGTTGTTAATGTGGTTGAGATAGGTTTGTTAAAGTGAGATGATATTGGGTGTTTTTCAAACCTGCAGTAGAACATATTCAGGTCTTCTGCTAGTTGATGGCTTTCCTTAGCTGAGGGTGAAGAACTCCTGTAGCCAGTAATGTTTTGTAGGCTTTTCCAAATATAAGCAGAATCACTTGCTGAAAGTTGATTTTTAAGTTTTTCAGAGTAGTTTTTCTTTGCTAGTCTGATTTCTTTTGTCAGTGTATTTCTGGTCTGGTTATACAGTGTCCTGTCCCGACTTGTAGGCTTCTTGCTTGTCATGGTGAAGTTGTTTGAGTTTATGTTTATGTTAAATTCTTAATTAATTAATGCTTATGATCTGGGAAGGTTAGGATTTCTGGTTCGGTTACAAATCTGTAGAAATTCTCTACTGTACCAGAGAACAAACAACAAACAAACAGAAACCTTAAAAGGCAGAAATAAGCCACATCTAAATTTGTAAATCATTTCAGTCTGCTTTGGACAGTTTCAACGGCTCACCAAAGTTAAGAAAGTCTTTCTCAAGAGTAAAAAAAAATTCCGCTTGAAATGTCAAGAAGGTTTGCTTCAAAGGACAAGTGTCTTTTGAATCCTCATATCTCTAAAAATGGCTATGTAGTGTATGTGTGTATCTGTGCATTTATTAAAAATATTTGTACATAATTTCTTATTTCTAAAGCAGTTTGCAATAACGTCATTATTAAGCTCAGCTAAGAGATGGTGAACTATGTCAAGGTCATTCACTGAATTTCATGCACATGTGAATATTATATTTGCTTGATATGTATGTGTATGGAGCCCATCCTTTCATTCTATAAATGTCATTTCCCACTTGCTCCATATGCTTCACCTTTCTTTTCCAAATTATGCTTTCCTTCAGTCTTTATAGGGTGCTATGGATGAAGAAAATCTTGTCCGCTCTGACTTTCATTGCATAATTTAGAAATGATGGCTGCAAAAAAGAGACTGTGATTCTAGAACGAAAGGAAGGGTGACTCAGAAGCTCCATTTTTTTAGTTCCAGGGTCCTGGTGAGGTCAGCAAGAGCTGTGACAAGCATCTGTAAGACTGCAGCAATGAGAGATAAGACATCTGCTTAGTCAGGCTAAGGGTTAGGATTTTTTGATCTGGTAGCCTGCCAAAGAAGGGAAGACTACTTGAGGTTTGTTTAACACATTCCAGCATCCCAGGCAGAACTTTCTAGTGGCACCGATACTGACTGATGATTTCAGCTAAGATTAGCAAAGAGGAACAAGCTTTTATTTTTATTAGCACTTTTACAGACAGATAAAATATGTCACAGTGGTGTATCGTATCATGTTTACAGCCAGACTGGGTTTAATTACAATGCACCCATTATCAGCAGCATATTTCAATTTCACTATAGTGAAATCTGAAGAGAAAGAAATGTGAAAGTCGAGTATGATTGGACCCTTTGTCCCAAGCAGCCTATGGAAGCTTCTTTTTCACTGGCTGTGACTGCCAAAAGCACAAATAGCTCCTTGTTTACTTCTGAATTATTTAAGATGTTATTATATTACATTGGCAACATGCTCAGAGAGGCATGTTTTGGACTCCCAGCTTTTTGCTTTGTTCCTTTAGATGGAAATGTGCCAAACTCAGGGCTCCAGTCCTGAGTGAACAATCTCAATTAACACCCATCAACTAGAGTTTCCACATTATAGCCCAAGGAGGGAGGAAAAAAAATCTGAATTTGTAAAATATGATGTGAATTCCTCAGGTTTTTCTTAATAAATTTGACTTCACAATTCTGTTATTTACTTGCCTTACAGCAATTAACTCAATTATAATTGCATAAATATAGTAACATAGTAAATATGTTATTACAGCTGGTATGCACACAACAAGGCTATTAATTTCTTCATATGTTTGTTTTGTCATCCCATCCTTGATGTTATTGGTGCACCTGAATTTGGTAACAGCATTGCAAACTGATGAGCAAGACTGGGAATATATTGATACACATTTGGGCCATTTGTATGCCCCTTTAATTACCACCATGGCTCAGTGATGACATAATTTTCCCCCCAAATCCTAAGAGTTGCCAGTGCTCACTGTCTTGAAGGGATAAACTTCCTTTTTATCCAGTAGCCCCAAAGATTCCCCATAAAGTCTTCATGCCAGCATACTTCTCCATAAAATGAAGGAATATTAATGATGTTTTGGCTATTCAGGAAACAAGTATAGGCCTGAAGGTTGTTAAAATTGAACAAGAGTGCAAAAATTGTGATCTGGGGCTGCAAGTAACACAGCAGTATTTCTTTTATGACTGCAATTCTCACTGAGTGCATGAGGTCATTTACTGTCTCACTGAGTGCATGAGGTTGATTTACTTTCATCTTCTTATTCCTCATCATGATGTATTTTTGTGTTTTAGTATGTTTAAGGAGTAGAATGGGTACCTTCAGCTCTGCAGATACATTTCACCCTCCAAATCTCCCAGATAACTAGAGATGCAGTGGTGCAGTGGATTAGTGCCACCAGTTATGTTGACCAGAAATGGCTGGCATGCTGGCAGGTTCGATTCGCAGCTCCACATGATGGGGTGAGCACCCGTCACTGAGCCTCAGCTTCTGCCCACCCAGCAGTTTGAAAGCACGTAAAAACTGGCGAGTAGATAAATCAGGTACCACTTTGGTGGGAGCTCGCTGGCTTCGGCAGGAACAGACAAGGCCGGCGGCAAGAGTCAAGCAATGAGAGTTGAGCAGCGAGTCGGAAGCAGCCCACCCTCCTGCCGGGGGTGGAGCAGGAACTGCGGAGATGCCCAGATGCAACATCGCCAGCCAGTGGGGGGGTTAGTTTACACAATTGTATAAATAACTAATCTATGTAAGCCGCCAAGAGTCTTCAGAAATTGGCGGCATACAAATGTGTAAAATAAATATCTTAAGCAATGATTCCTAAAACCATGAAATTTGGAAGTATGCTCTCAGTGTGTTATTATGCATCCTTACAATTATTGTTTGGTCATGTCTGACTCTTCATGACCCCATGGACCATAGCATGCCAAGCCTCCCTATCCTCCACCATTTTCTGGAGTTTACCCAAATCCATGCCTATTGTGTCAATGATGCTATCAAACATCTCATCTTCTGCCATCTCCTCCTTTTACCGTCAGTCTTTCCCAGTATCACGGTCTTTTCCTTTTCTCTTCACATTAGATGGCCAAAGTATTTAAGCTTCAGGTTTAGTATCTGTCCTTCGAATGTACAATCAAGGTTGATTTCCTTTAGAATTGACTAGTCTATCTCCTTATAGTCCAAGGGACTCTCAAGAGTCTTCTCCAGCATTACAGTTCAAAGGCATAAATTCTTTGGCATTCAGCCTTTCTTATGGTCCAATAATCACAGCCATACATTACTACTGGGAAAACCATAGCTTTGACTATACAAACCTTTGTCAGCAAAGTGATGGAGCCTAAAATCTCTCAGTGCTTCCATTTCTTCCCCTTCTATTGCCCAGCAGTGATGGGACTGGCTGCCATGATCTTAGTTTTTTTAATGTTGAATTTCCAGCCAGCTTTTGCACTCTCCTCTTTCAACCTCACCAAGAGGCTCTTCAGCTCCTCTTCACTTTCTGCCATTAGAGTGGTAACATCTTCATATCTGAGGTTATTGATATTTCTCCCAGTAATCTTAATTCCAGCATATGATTCATCCAGGCCACATTTCACATGATGTACTCTGCATATAAAATAAATATGTGGGGTGACAACATACAGACTTGTCATACTCCTTTCCCAATTTTGAACCAATCCATTGTTCCATGTCTGCTTCTAACTGTTGCTTCTTGACTAGCATACAAGTTTCTCAGGAGACAGGTAAGGTGGTCTGGGACTTCCATCTCTAAGAATTTGCCACAGGTTGTTGTGATCCACACAATCAAAGGCTTTAGTGTAATCAATGAAGCAGAAGTGGATGTTTTTCTGGAACTCCCTTGCTTCCTCCATTATCCACCAAATTACCAGTTTGATTTCTAGTTCCTCTGCCTCTTTGAAACTCAGCTTGTACTTCTGGTAGTTCTCAGTTCACATACTGCGGAAGCCTCGCTTGTAGTATTTTGGGCATAACCTTGTTAGCATGTAAAATGAGCTCAATTGTCCAGTAGTTTGAACATTCTTTGGCATTGCCCTCCTTAGGGAATTGAACATAATTTGACATTTTCCAATCCTGTAGCCACTGTTGAGTTTTCCAAATTTGCTGGAATACTGAGTGCAGCACTTTCACAGCATCCACTAGCTTTGTTGTTAACAATGCTTTCTAAGGCCCACTTGACTTCATACTCCAGGATGTCTGGCTCTAGGTCAGCAAACACACCATCATGGTTATCAGGGACATTTAGATCTTTCTTGTATATTATGCACCATTTGCTGTTGAGGACAAATGGAATGTTTGCCCATGCAATCTGGAATTAGCTCTGCTTTTTTCCCTGCACAGGAGCATTTATGAATATTTGATGTCAGGATTGCTCTCCTTGCTCCTAAAGTATTTATGGATCTTTTTCATATTCCTGAATTTGTGTTTTCCATAATCCTGAAACTTTGTATCCATATTTGCTTTCATAATCTATCTTATGTTGTCTTGATGTAATAATATGGGAGAATGTCCTTGGAAGACAGGAGGAAGACGAAGCTTAAACATTGGTCTGTTAAATAAAATCTGCTGCTGAAGGAAGAGAGATGACTCAAAAGGGACCTTCCCTAGTTTTCAGGAAAGTAGCAGTGAGGGATTTATTTATGTATTTATTAAATTTGTATGCCACCGAAATCCGGCTAACAACACAAAAAACCATACATGAAAAACCATTCAAAATAAAAATAAAATAAACCAATGAAAAAAATAAAAAACCCGGCAGACTA
>JANHZU010005015.1:58263-72101 GCA_032468055.1 Acrochordus granulatus | reverse complement strand
TCCAGATGCCTGTTTTTTAAACTTTGTTGCGATGCAATTACCCTGGACGAGTGAGAGTCTTCACAGACATCCTTCTGAAAGGGAACACTGGGGGTCAGCACAAATTAGGGTTGACCTTAGAAAAGCTGCCCTGATTCCTTTCTGTGCTTGAGCCAGAGGTTGGACTCATGCTCTACCTGACCGCCTCCAACCTTGGATTTGGTGTTAAGAGTGCAAATGATTTAACGATTTACATTCACTCTAGAATAGCACTGCATAGAATGCAAGGAGAGATTTAACTGGGACACCACCTGAACAACAGAGGAGCAGCAGCCTCCTGCCTGAGGAAACAAGGAGGGGGCACCTTCACCCTCCCCATTGGAGCAAAGGCCCTCTGGCAAAAGGGGAACTGAGCTGCCACTACAGCTCCCAGCTCGAATTTCAAGTATTTTTTTTATTCAGATGAAAATATAACAGAATACAAGTAAGAACCGTTGCACCTATTAAGCCCAGAAGGGCTCCCCACAATCTGGAGGAAGAGAGCAACCAATGGCCTCATACACAACAGCCAAGAATGATAGAAGTTTTAGCCCCCAGAGACCTTGGAAGCCCCTGGCTTGGCGCTGGGTTCAAGGATGTCTCCATCTCTCCTTCTAGTGCTTCCTCTCCAAGTTTTTCTTTGGCCAGAGGGCCCTCTGCATATGCCTCTTTGCACACTGACCAGGCACAACTTCCAGCTGGTTCCTTCCTCTCCTCCCAGAGGCCAACTCACCGTCGAGCCATGTGCTGCATCACTTGTGCCTCCTTCATGCGCTGAAGCTCTGCCATGTAGGCCAGGATGCGGCTGTTGCAGACCAGGAGGCTCTTAGTGACCTCCAGTGCCTGCTGTCGCTGAGTGCAGGCCACCAGCAGCTTGCAGGCCCCTTCCCGCATGCGGATCTCATGGTCAATTTTCTTCTGGAGGTCTGTGCCCTTGGGAGAAAGGAAGGGGACATGCCTGAAGAGGTGTGAGTGCAAGAGCTCAGGGGGCAGGGAGGAGCTGGGGTGGGGTGAGGATCTGTAAAGGTGGCTCTGGAGGGGTGGCGGCGGGGCTAGTGAGCTGGAATAGCGCCCAATGGGTTTAGGGGCTGGTGGGGAGAGAAGAGGCAGCCCAGAAACCCCCTCCCAGATCTACAGTAAGTGCAGAGATGTTTCCAGGAAAGGTGACTAGGAGGAAAGAAGCACCTTGCTGGAATGAGAACCCTCATCGCTGCACCCCATCTAGAGGGCACTGGGACCTCCACAGTTCCCCTCCTCTCCTTTTCTTCCCTTTTATGGACACATTTAGTAAGAGCAAAAGTGAGCTTGCTCTGACATTTCACTGCAGGGGAGCAGGGAGACGGCGCCCTCTTGAAATGTGGGAAGGGGATCTCGCTGTAGACCCTGCCAGGGGAAACCGCATCCCTCTAGCCCTCCTCAGCAGCTGGAGAAGGAAGCCTTTCTCCGCCACAGCTGCCTTCCCCCAATCTCACTCCCAGGCTGGCAACGGAGGGGGGCAGCTTTGTGCATCAGCTGCACCCCAGCGAGGTCCGCCGCCCTCCGGACCTGGAATGCTGCGGCGGGGGGAGGGGCAGGGAAGCTCTTCTCGGGATGCTCCGGAGGCGCCCAACTCGGACGGGCCCGCTGAGCTGGGGGCTGCTTCTGACCTCTCCGCAGAGAAAATTCCCCCGTTCTTTACCGTCAGCGCCTTCCTTGGGGCCGAGGGAAGCCGCCGCCCCCCCGGAAGGCGCCCGGCCGCCCCCCGCCCAGCACTGGCGGTTCCAGCGGCGGCCTTGTCCCCCGCCCTGCGCTCACCCTGGCCGGCTTCCCGTTCGCCATGCTGCCGGCTCATAGCCCGGGCCGCCTCCACCCGGCTGCGCCTCGCTTCTCCGGTTGGCAGCAGCGGAGCTGGAGGGCGGGGCGCCTGCGCAGGGTCTGCGGGGCCGTGACATCACCGCTGTCCCAAAATAGCTCGGCCGGGATCCGCGGGGGGGAGGCAGCTGCGGGGGCCCCCCGCCCGAAGCCCGGCCGGGGCCTGCCTTCACTCGGGGCAGAGGGGAGGCCCGGCGGGAGGGCGGCTGACGGGCGCCCCGCCACGAGCTGCTGCGGGCGGCCCGATCCGCGGAGGGCTTCGTGGCTGCGGGGAGGGCCGGGCGCGCCGTCCGCCGCCCCCACGCTGGAGCCGGACGACGAGCAGCCGAGGGGCGCAACGGCCTCTCGAAGGGCGCCCTCTTGCCCCGCTTCCCCTTCCCCGACGACCGCCCGCCTTCGCTCGCCCAGGCCGGACGCCCCCCGCCCCGCTCCGGACAAAGGGAAAGCGGACGGGGCGGGACTTCCGGCCTTCTCCTCCGTCTCAGAAAGGCCGCGAGGGGGAGTAGCCCCTCCCGGCAAGCGGTGGGCTCCTGGCCGGTGAGGGGGCAGCCGCCGTCCCGGGTTCTGGGCCCTTCCCTGGCTCGTCCGCCCGGCGGAGGGGTTGCTGCGAAAGTTGGGTAGCTGCAGGCGGGAAACCTCCGTGGATAGCGCAGGGGTGGTCCCCCAATTCTGCGGGAGCCCCTTGGCGCCCTTTCCGGGCGGGCTCCGGCCAGGGTGTTGCCTGACGAGCATCGGTCCCGTTCTCGTGATCGGGAGGGACAGCCACGGCAAGAGGTGGCCCGTCCTGAGGACGCAGCCCACTACGACCCCCTCGTGGGCGGAAAGCAAAACCAGCACCGAGCTCAGCGGCTGTTCCGGGGCTCCCGGCCCCTGAAGGCGACACAGCAACTGGGAGCTGGGCACTGCCCGCCGGAAGGCGGAGGGGCAAAGTATCCCCTCCCAGCCCATGCCTGAGCCCAGGGGTCCTCGGGATTGCGGGTGTAGGAGATGCAGCAGGTGGAGTTCACGTGATACAGCAGTCACCAAGGGAGCCGCCGGGCATGGCGGCCATGGCTAAGGGACTTCAGCCCTGGGGGCCCTCCAGGGCTGTTTCCTGCTTTCCAAGGAACTCAATCGGGGCAAAAAGTCAAGCGACAAGGCACCAGTCAGGCAGCCAAAGCAAACGTGCCCGTTTGAGGTCACTGGATCCTGTGGGCTGAGAGCAGGGCTGGCTCCTCTTGGGTAGGTTTGCCAGGACATCCCACTAGGACCATAGCCCACCTGGGGAAGTCAAAAGTAACCTGGAAGGGCCATATGGTTGCCATGCAAACTGCAGGGACGCGTCCGCGAAGTCCCTAAGGTTCCATTTGAACAAGGCAGGCTGCCTAGATTACAGCATCCCCTTATCCTAGTTCCATGCAAGGGAACATGTGCATCTCCCCATTTACAGTAAGATTCTTCTCTGGCCTCCTGGATCGCAACCCACACTCCAGAGCCACACTGACAAAATGGGCAACCATATAAATTGAGATAGAAATGGAAACACACCTACATGCTGGACCCACACTCACAAACATCCCCCCTCTTTTGCAAGAAGCAACATCCAGCCCAGGGGCAGCAGAACAGCCAGGCTGACCCAGGTGAAATACCTCCAGGCTGATGGCGATCTGCCGGATGTAGAGCATGTTCAGATCTTCCAGGATGTGCAGCTTGTCCTGCATTGCCCCTACGGCCCCCCAAGGCCTACCTACAGGTGTTCCAGAGCAGAGACTGCCAAGCCAGGCTTCCCATAGAAAAGGACCCTAGCAGACTCTTGGGCTGCTTCTGAAGCAAGGCGGTGATGGTGGAGGGGACAGTGGGCTCACCGTCTCTGCCCCAAAGCTCCAGCCCCTCCGTCAGCAGATGCCACAGCCCTAGCCCAGCTGCAGAAAGAATAGGCCCTTTCTTTAGTGCCAGCCAGCAATTCCAACACCCACCCGAGAACAAATAGCCACTGTGCCTGAAAGGGCAGAGGGGGGCAGAGGCTGCCCCAGCTGCCAAGCAGGGCACGACTCTCCCCATCTGACTCTGGGTTCTGCAGCACCACTGCTCTACGCCAGCTGGGGCCTCCCCGAGGGGGTTCCCTTTGCCCAGGGACTGGCTTCCCAAAAGGGCCAGTCTGGATGGTGGGGGCTTTGGGATGCCCTGGGCAGGCAGGTGCTGCTGCCCCCTGCTGACCAGCCCAGGGGACTCTCCTTGGCCCTTCCCACACCAAGAACTGAGCAGCGGTGGCCTGGCCTTGCTGGCCCTCACCGGCCCTTACCTCCTGCAACAATGGATGGATGGCCGGCCCAAGTCACCCTGCTCTTCTCTCCGGGGTTGCAGCCTCCCTCCATGCACAGGAAATGTGCCTGCTTCCACCCCCAACCAGCCTTCCTGTTCCAGCTCATCTTACAAGGGCCGCCCCTCCAAGCTGGCTGCTCCAGTGAGCCTCCCCTTCAGATGTGTCCCTCCCTCCAATCCGTGCGATGGAAGGAAGTGAGCAGCCCTTTGCCCCAGGCGTCCAGCACTCTTGGCAAGGGAGGGGACAACCTCATTCTGCCCACCAACCCACCCTTTGCCCAGGAAGCAGCCAGATAGGAGCACAGGACAAGAGGGGGGTTGAAGTCCAGGCAGGAATAATCGCAGCTGCAGCCCAGAAGGTGCTCTGGCCCCTCCAGCCCAGAAGTCCTTAAGGATGTGAAAGACTTCAGCCACCTGGGGCAGCCAAAGTCTGGGAGCTGAGCCCCCAAAGACATGCCAGGCTCCTGTGTCATTACCTTTGGCACCAACCCATTCCCTCTGGGTCACTGGTGCAGGCCCATGTGGAAGGCTGCCAGGGACTTGTCCCAAGCCGAGATTGTCCCAGCTTGGCCTAGGCAAATCAGCCACTGTTGCTCCCTGAGTTTTCTGTCATGAACCCGGTGCACAGCCAGGTCCACAGACAAATGGTCAAGCTCCACATTGCCCTCACTCCTGGCTGAGGATGGGATTCTGTGGGGAGAGACTTCTTATTCACCTCCTCCCCTGGGATCTTGGGCTGAGAAGGGCACACACTTGCTTAACACATTCTCACTTAACACTATCTGGTTCGGTGCAGAGACCACAGAGGACAGGTACAGACTCCAACACACAGTCAAGATTGCAGAAAAGATAATTGCAACTAACCTGCCCTCCATACAGGACCTGTATACTGGGTGGGTCTAGAAAAGGGTGGAGAAGATATTCACAGACCCCTCTCACCTTGGACACAATTTGTTTGAACCTCTTCCATTTGGTAGGTGCTACAGGGTACTGCAAGAAAGCAAAGTGGCTGTCTAATGAGGCTTTACAAATCGCTGAGGAAACAAGGAAAGTGAAAGGCGAGAGACAAAAGGAAAGATATACCAAACAAAATGCAGATTTCCAGAGAATAGTGAGGATATTCTCTATAAGGCCTTCTTACGTGAACAATGCAAAGAAACAGAGGAAAACAATAGACTGGGAAAGACTAGAGATCTCAAGAAATTGGAGCTATTGAGAAATTTTCATGAAAAAACAGGCATGATAAAGGACAAAAATGGTAGGGACCTATCAAGCAGAAAATATTAAGAAGAGATCGCAAAAATACATAGAAGATCTCTACAAGAAAGATCTAAATGTCTCTGATAACCATGATGGTGCAGTCACTGACCTAGAGCCAGACATTCTGGAGGATGAAGTCAAGTGGGCCTTAGGAAACATTGCGAACAACAAAGCTAGTGGAGGTGATGATATTCCAGGTGAACTATTTAAAATCCTAAGCGATGATGCTGTTAAAGTGCTGCACTCAACATGCCAGCAAATTTGGAAAACTCAACAGTGGCCACAGGATTGGAAAAGATCAGTTTATGTTCCAATGCCAAAGAAGGTCAATGACAAAGAATGTTCTAACTAACTGTACTAACGTACAGTTGCACTCATTTCACATGCTAACAAGATTATGTTCAAACTACTACAAGCTAGGCTTCAGCAGTATGTGAACCAAGAGTACAAAAAGTATAAGCTGGGTTTTGAAGAGATAGAGGAATAAGATATCAAGTTGCCAACATTCACTGGATCATGGAGAAAGCAAGGGAGTTCCATCTACTTCTGCTTCATTGCCTACACTGAAGCCTTTGATTCTGTGAATCATAACAAACTGTGGCAATTTCTTAAAGACATGGGAATACCAGCCACCTTACCTCTCTCTTCAGAAACCTGTATTCTGGTCAAGAAGCAGCAGTTAGAACCAGACATGGAAACAGATTGGTTCAAAATTGGGAAAGGAGTACAGCGAGGCTGTCTATTGTCACCAAGCTTATTAAACTTATATGCAGAGTATATCATGAAAAATGCCAGGCTGGATGAACCACAAGCAGGAATTAAGTTTTGTTAGAGAAACATCAGCAATATCAGATATGCAGACTATATAATTCTAATAGCAGAAAGTGAAGAGGAACTAAAGAGCCTCTTGATTAGGGTGAAGAGAGTGCAAAGCTGGCTTGAAACTGAACATTAAAAAAACTAAAATCATGGCATCTGGTCACATCACTTCCTGGCAAATAGAAGGGAAAGAAATGGAAGCAGAGGCAGATTTTACCTTCTTGGTCTCCAAGATCATTGCAAGCAGTGACTGCAGCCATGAAATTAAAAAACACTTGTGCCTTGGGATGAAAGCTATGGCAAACCTAGACGACTTATTAAAAAGCAGAGACATCACCTTGCCAACTAAGATCTCTATAGTGAAATTCTGATTTTCCCATTAGTAATGTATGATTGTGAGATCTGGATCATAAGGAAGGCTGAGCACAATTTGATGCCTTCTAATTGTGGTGCTGGAGAAGACTCTTGAGAGTCCCTTAGACTGCATGGAGATCAAGCTAGACAATCCTAAAGGAAATCAGCCTTGATTGTTCATTGGAAGAACAAATGCTGAAGCTGAAGCTCAAACACTTTGGCCACAAAATGCAAAGAGAGGAGTCATTGGAGAAGATCCTGATGCTGCAAAAGTTTGAAGTCAAAAGCAGAAGGAGACAGGAGAGTATAAAATGATTAGATAGCATCATGGATATGATGGGCATGGATTTGGGTGGACTCTGGGAAGCAGTGCAGGACAGGGAAGCCTGGTATGCTGTGGTCCATGGGGTCTCAAAGTGTTGGACACAACTGAGGGAATGAACAACAAAATACCTGTCAAAAATGTATTCTCTCTCTTTTAATATAAAGAGAACTCCCAAACACAATCTCTAATATCATAAAGATGAGCAGCCAATTTACTCTGCTTCTAATATCTAGTCTACACAGTTAGTACTTCTACAGTTCATCCCACCTCCTTTCCCAGCCAATGATCTTGCTCTGAGAAAGTTCTTGTTTGGAGTAAGGCATGTTGAAGTGGCCATAATATCTCAGCTACAATATCTCACTCCAAAAACATACTCAAGGAGAAACGTGGATATAATGTTAGAAGTTCTGCTAAACAGAAAGAAGAAATGTGAATAACTTCTTTATTTTTAACTCAAGTAAGAAAGCAGTGTAAAGATTTGGTGTTAATGTTTCTGTCTGACACAAAGGCTAAGATAAGAAACAGTGAATGACAGCAACTGGAACTAATCTGGTGAAATAACAGACAAAAAATAAGATGAGATAAATGTATGAAGCCACTTTTTTTCTGAATGGTTCAATACCATTGGTTTAATTAGTTACACTGACGACAACTTTCTGGGGTTAGTATGGATGGAGCTTTCTATGCTTGGCTATCTTAAAAAGTCTTACGTCACCACTGCAACTAAGTTGATTGACCTTGGTGCTGGTTATACACTTCTTCTCTTTTCTTCACTCTTCCCAGCATTATAGTCTTTACAAGAGAACTATGTCTTTGCATAATTTGACCAAAATGTGATAATGTACATCACTGATGCAATGAACATGAATTTGAGCAAATTCCAGGAGACAGTGGAGGACAGGGAGATCTGGCATGCTACATCCATGGAGTTATAAAGAATCAGACACAACTTAGTGACTGAACAGCAATGAGGCTGCATCTGTTTTTTGATTTGGTGGTTCTGAAATCACCATCAGAAAGCCAAATATGCATATCATAATTTCAAGCATTTATACTTCTTTAAATGGACGGGATTGATTATCACAGAATGAATACCAAAAAAAAGTTCTAAAACAGAACATTAGAATAAAAACAGTCTATAATTCTTGCCTATAATTTTCAAAGAAACCTTCAGTTGAATACCTTCAACTGTAGAACTAGTAATCTGTAGTATCGTGAGCATGGAACATGACACTCAGAAACCTGGGTAAAATATAACCGCAGCTTATAGCTCCCAGGATTTTATGTAGGTGAAGATTTCTCCATCATCCAGGTGGAGTTGTCTGGAGGTTTTAGGAAAGAAACTCTGAGGTTAACAGAAGAATATGAAAGGACAGCAAGAAAGGAGGAGGCAGGCATTTACATCCTAACAACTCTCTACCTATTCCCATCCTCCTATTGTCCTTGGAAGACATATATGGGGTTTCCTGGCCAACTTTTTTCTCAGACTGAAGAAGCTGCTTGGATGAATGGCAAAACATTTCTAAGACAAAAAGAAAAGAAGTCCAGTTTCCATGACTAAACCTCCAGACAGTTCCCAGGGTTTTGTGCAGCAGAGGGCCATTATCAAGTCATTAAGAACCTGACTGCTAGCTAGTATTTTAATGCTGCCTATGGGTTGTAATTACATTAGTGGGAAAGACTTGGGTCAGCCCCATCCTTGCTTGATCCATTAATATGGGGCTGTCCTGTAATGGATGAGCAGCTTGCTTTAAATAATGCTGGCCTTGTCTTCAAAGTCACACCTAAAGATCCCTTATGGAAGTTAACATATAGTATAAGGAATAAGGAATCAAATAACTTCAAAAGTTGTTATTGAAATAATGAACTATGCAACAAGAACATGTTACTTGAGCTTAGAAGTTATTTAAGTTTTATTTTCAGAATATTTATAATGATCCTTAGTCATATTGTATAATTTAAGATTAATATTATGTGGGTTTAGATTGTTGTTGTTTGTTTGTTCTAGATATTTAAGTTACTGTTTTTACTTGTGTTATCTTGCTGACAAGGGAAGAAATGGAAGTGGTAGCAAATTTTACCTTCTCAGCTCCACGATCATTGTAAATGGTGACGGCAGCCATGAAATTAAAAGACGCTTCCTTCTTGGGAGAAAAGCTATGGCAAGCAGAGACAGCGTATTGAAAACCAGAGACATCACCTTGACGACAAAGCTCTGTGGAATCAAAGCTATAGTTTTCCCAGTAGTAAAGTATGGCTGTGAGAGGTGGACCATAAGGAAGGTTGAGCATCAAAGAATTAATGGTGCTGGAGAAAACTCTTGAGAGTCTCTTGGAGTGCAAGGAGATCAAACCAGTCAATCCTAAAGGAAATCAACCCTGACTGTTCATTGCAAGAGCAGATGCTGAAGCTGCAGCTCAAATACTTTGGCCACCTAATGCAAAGAGAGGACTCATTTGAAAAGATTGTGATGCTGGGAAAGATTGAAGGCAAAAGGAGAAGGGGATGGCAGAGGATGAGATGGTTAGATAGCATAATGGGCATGATGGGCATGGATTTGGGTGGACTCCTAGAGACAGTGCAGGACAGCAAGGCCTAGGTGTGCTGAAGTCCATGGGATCGTGAAGAGTTGGACATGACTGAGTGATTGAACAATAACAAAATCTTGCTGACATGTTTTTAGTATTCTTAGCTGTCCAAAGTCACTGTGTTTTTATTTATTAAAATTATTTCAAAAAATAAAAAATGAACTTAAGACCCAGAGATTAGATATATACCAGTAAGAACAAACTATAACAGTTTTGTAATGATGTAAAGAAGACAAATTGCTCCCTCATGAACCAGGTTCTATGTGAATAAAAGTCCTCTTGGTCTCCCAATCTCCCAATCTCTGGATAGCTTTTGTCTATAACAGGACAAACCCAGCGATTCTAAGGAAGTCAGCAACTGTGTAGCTAAAGCTACAGGATGGAACTCCGAATTTTTTATCTGGGAATGAGAAAAAGATTATTCTTTCTCTGGTCTGTCCCAAATCCCATAGCCAGAAGCCAACTGGCACTGTCAGCTTGCTCCAAAAACAAGACTCTAGTCCAGACTGTTCTGCAATTGTTTGTGCAGTACGGACCAATCACACATTAAGTGCCCAGTGATATACTAGTAGTTATCTGACTCTATTTTTCCCTGCATCTCTCAAAACAGGTGCTTACTGCTAAATGGCAATTAGGTATATGACAGCCAGCAGGAGTCCAGGTGTCTTTGTCATAGAAATACTCAGTGACCCACATAAGACATCCTGTTTTGTTAGCTAGCAAAGAGGCAGACAGAGAGACAAAGAGAATGAGAAAGATATCATTCTTTTCTCATAGGCACTATTTTGCCATAGAAGAAAGGAGCTGCTACTGAGCCAACGAATCAGCAAATCCTTTAAACTTTCAGAGGAAGCTGATGCAAGTGCAATGGCTGAAAGATTAGGACAGATCTTGGAAGCATTGAATGTGGAGGCTTGTTGATTTTAAGAAAGACTGATGCTTGACAGTCCAATCATCCCTCTTTCATTTCTATGAAGTAGGAATAGAACGATGGAATCACAGTCTTTTCAGTTAACTTGCATTTTAGTCTATTTTCTTAACAAGATAGTAAGACTTTGCTAGAAGCAGGAAACCTTATTGATCTAATAAAATATGTTTTACTTTAAACTGCTTTTTTTCAGCTGAAAATAGCTCAAACTTGTATTCCCCTGTTGCTTCTTCTATTGATTATCAGTCATGTGGGTGAAGAGAATAAAGAATAGAATGTGGATAAGGCTATCTCATCGTAAATAATATTTGCAAAGCTTGTCTATGTGTTTTAAATGCCGTGCTATGCTAACAGAACAGGGGAAAAAATTTCCCTGGAGTCGTATGTGTTATCTCAGATCATCTTGTGAATCTCCTAAAACCTATTACATGGTGTTTGCTGGCCCTTAAAATAATTTTCTTCTTTTATGATGGTAGTAATCAGTATTACAGCATGATTGGAGATTTTGGAAGAACTGACTCTATCTTTTAAGTCAGTGACCCTTTTTTATAGGAAGTTGAAGGACAAAATCAGGCTTTTCTCAATTAAAAAGGCAAAATACTAAGAAATATATTTCCCAGGACAGATAAGTCGATTTATTATAGCAAAACTATTATTTGCTACTATTATTCATAACACCATTATAAAAGAATTGCAGTGACTGCTATGGATGAAGTATGAGCTCTATTTATAACAGTGCTCAATCTTCTTGAACTTCTTTCTTCTGTCTGCTGTACTGTTTCAGGTTATTTCAGGCTGTTTACTTTTAACCATGTGAAAAGTAACTTTCACAGTGACCTCAGAGAATGCATAATAAAATAGGCTTTTCTAAAAAAAATTATCAACACTAGTGTGCCAGCCCATTTCTAAAGACTCTGAACAGCTTAGAATATTAATATACTTTTAAAAACAAAAATCAGTTAACATGTTTAATAATCAAATTCATCACCATTCAGGGGTAGAATGATCTTACTTATCCCTAATGCCTTTCTGAAAAGCTATATTTTACAGGTCCCCAAAATATAGTGAGGAGAGATAAACTGTCCCAAAAGAGGGGGAACATCACCATAATAGTGATGTTCCCCCTCTCAATATTCTAGTCCATTTTCTTTTGCTTTTCATTAGTATAAATCTGAAGTTATATTGTTAATGTTTGTACCTACTTTTTTGGTAATTATAACAAAAATAATTTTAAAATTATGCTGAATTAAATTTGTCCTCATCTGCCTTCCACCATGCTTAATGTGTAATAAGAAACTGGAAGCCATAAATGAAATCAATGGCGTATGTACATGCTTGCTCCTTATAACTAGTCCCTTTACAACAAAAGAAAGGGGCTTCTATTTCATAGCTGTCTCTCATACATTTCAAAGGGATGAAGCATATCTTCAGCTTGCTTTCAGTTTCCAAATCTAAAATGTTGACGTGAGAAATCACTCTTAGCTGATACTCTTGGCTGGAACACTGAGGGAAAAAATATCTCAAGTAAATGCTACCAGTTGCCAATGTCTATTTTCTAGTTCAGCCTTTTCTAATTGATTTACCAATTTATTAAAGCACGTATCTGTTTATAGATTTGTGTATCTAAGATATAGTGATCTCCAGAGAAGGGCATTCCACATAAAATTAGCTCCAATAAAAAATATTGCAAAAGAATCAATCTGTGAGAAACTAGATGAAGTTAATTTTTAATCTATTAAAACCTAAGATTCTAAACCAATTATATCTCTCTATTGTACAGGCCCATTAAATCTTTAATAAAAAGCACTTAGTTTTACTCTATTTTCTCACCACAACCACCACCAAAGGGATTATCTATTTTAAGATTCACTCTGACTTCTAAAGGGGAAAATCTTCAAATTTTCAAGAGTAAGAACCTTTGCTGGAATTCTCAGTTGTCATAATTTCAAAATTTCAAGAGCACAGCATTTTTTTATTTGTTCTTTCTTGGTTTCTTCGTAATAATCTCTGTAGGAAATGCTAATAATAATCTTTTGTGAGAAACAGTATATACAGTATAACTCTACTAGCAATATGGCTGGTTGGAAAAAATATGGGGTGGGAGCTTCTTTATTGTCTCCCTCTCCCTCTCCTTCTCCTTTAACTGGATTTTTCCTAAAATCTTTGCAAGGAGTAAAACTGATACTTGGCACTTCCAGTGTCATAGCTGTAGGAACTTAATTGCTTAAAGCATCATAGAACATTTGCTCTATCTGCTTTTTGCATTGTAACAGTTGAAAATGTTGATTTTTAATGAACAGAAAAAAAAATGCAAAGTAATATCTCAATACTTTATTTATAGAAAATAATAAATGTAAATATAATTAAGCCAACTTGAAAATAGCCAACACTGCAAACTGTGCTGCTTGGAAGTCATTATTAATTTCTATTATTTCTTTGAAAGTGTGAGCTTTAATTGGTACCAGAAGAAGATGTTACTTCTATTCAGGTCAGATGGCTACTAACACTCAGTCTAAATAGCATCTGGGCTCTACAGTTTGCATGTGCATTTGTTGTGGAAGAATATGCAGATTATGAATGGCATGGAATAGTATATCTCAGAATCAAAGATACATTGGTACTCAATCATTATCACATTTCTTCTCTTTATGGCATATATCTTTAGACATAAATTAATGTTACATAAAGTCTTAAATCAATACCTATATCACATTGCTAAATGACACATGGTAGATGAACTGGGTTCCTTGGAAATTCAAGAAATGAATATATAAGGTTTCTTAAAAGATACTATTGGGAGTTTGAGATGGATATTAAGGTTCCTCCAAACACTTTTCATTGCAAAGAGATTTGGGCCTGCTGGAAGGACTGTAGAATCCTTTCAATTCAAAGGGAGACTAGAAGCATTCATGATTATATTTGGCACTGACATCAGGAGTCATCCAAAATATACACTTCTGGGAGATTTCTCAGTTCTGAAGGTTGTGCTTGAAATCATGAAATACATTTTCCTCAAGAACAGATATATTCACTTTGGTATTCTAAGATAATTACTTACATTCCAGTATTGAGGGCAGGAGCAGAATCAACCATCCTTACATTGTTTAAAAGTTGTTTTGATTTGTATGCTTCAGTCTTGAGAAACCATGTGTCAAAAGACAGGCAAAAAAAAGAAATAATAATCAATGTTGGAACAGTTCCGTCTCCCCAACTTCATTGTTATCATACTGTCAGCCTCAGATTATCAATACTTCTTACTTAGTATAATGTAATCCACCCTGAAGCAACTCTCTGTATAAAGGTCACCAGAGATTGACCTTTCTTTCTTTCTTTCTTTCTTTCTTTCTTTCTTTCTTTCTTTCTTTCTTTCTTTCTTTCTTTCTTCCTTCCTTCC
>JANHZU010005013.1:312339-325011 GCA_032468055.1 Acrochordus granulatus | reverse complement strand
TTAGGGACAATCATTTCTACATCAAATTCTGTTGAAAATGATTTTTTGGTGAATATTTTTGGGGGCATAGAACGGATCATCCAACTTACATTGTTTCCTATGGGAAACCTCGTTTCGCCTTAAGAGGATTTCGCACTAAGAGCATTCTTCTGGAATGGATTAGTCTCGTCTTGTGAGGCTCCATTGTATATAGTTAAGAGGTGATACTATAACAATCATTTCATTATTTCACTTGAATTTTTTATATAATCATACTTTTACCCAGTGTCAAAAACATAACAGTAGAATATCAGGTAAGCTTTCCTGAACAATTAACTGTATACAGATACAAAACCACCAATAAAAAAGTTCTCTCTTCTCTTGTTGCTTGCCTCACAATTGTTCCGATGATTCATTAAGTAATTAGTTGTCCTTTAAAGCTCTTCCAATATTTTCTTTTGTTCAGTTTATTTGGGGATTTGGACAAGAGGAAAACAAAATAATCAATGGACTTTTTCCCTGATTATTCAATTTTATAACAATATTTTGATTTTCTGTTGTATTATTTTGTTTTCATTGCTAGCTTTAAAGTACAGTATTGCAGGTTATTAATGGCCTGCAGGAAAGTGGAGATTGCTCTCTTCATATTTCCATTTCTGTCTTTTGACCTTTATATTCTTTCTCTTTTTTTCCATAGTTTGGTCTTCTCTTTTTGCCTGTTATTTAAAACTCTTTGATCTTTGCTTTGTTGCTATTGACATTCTCCCTTGTTTTTGTTAAGAGAATGTCAAGGGCTTCAAAAACTGTTTCAATACTTGGTTAAGAAAGGCAGAACATGTAGGCTTGCTGGATTCAGACTTCAAAATGACTCATGTCTAAGAAAGTAAAATCTGAAGTATTTAGGCAAATCTAGAAGTTAAATATCACAAATTAAGTCAGACATCAAATTATTGCATTATGCTAAGTCATGGTATGTTTGTTATTCACCTGCTTTGTTGAACAATTTAGAAACAAGTTCAGTGTGCATTGAATCAACAGGAAAATATATCTTGCTCTGCCTGATGGCCAAGCTCTAATCTGTCTCATCAATGAAGCTTTGATATACACTGCAGAACAATTTAAGAATAACAATTGTTAGAGAGTTCCATCTTTGTTTCTCTTCTCATCCAGCATCACCATTGATTGGAAATCCCAACCAACAATGGCTCTCCTTAAAGTATAGCAAAGTAGCTGGGATAGAAGCTTTAGCTACATTTCAAGTTACTAGAGTGAAGATGCTGTGCACCATGGATCTGACATTTGACTATCTCTGAACATAGATCTATCATTTCTCAGAGGAGCAGTGATATACCTACAGCAGATGCTAGCCCCAACCATGTTATATACAAGATCATCAAGACTTGTACTAAGAGAAGAGAAAACATACTGTCTTAAAGTTGGAGAAATTAAGGATAAACTGCGTGCTGGAGATGAGACAAATGTTGCATTATGAGAGCATACTCATGTTGTGAATAGCAAAATACAAGTTGATGCCACAGTCAATCTTGCAGATAAGCAAAGTAATCATGATATGTTTGATGATTTGGCCTTATTTTAGTGGCTCTTACTTTCACAACTGTGCATTTATTATAATTTGTGTGAAGCAAGAAATTAATTAGGAATAAGTCAAGAATCCACAAACGAACCATGGCTTCTCATTAGCCACATTTTCATCTTGCACAAATAAACTAGGTACATCCAGCTCTGATCCCATTCACTTGGTTCGTAATGCCATCAAGAACAGCTAAATAAACAGACATTCTTCCAGTGAAGGTTTTGCATTATATACAGATTTAATAAGCAAAATTAAGCTTGCTTTAAATAAGCTTGCTTTTGGCTTCTAACCTTAGGATGGAAAAAAAACAGAATTCCTAGTTCAGATGTTAAATGAACAAGGCAAGAGCCACTAATTGCTTTTGCTTAGAGGCAGATTGTAACAGGAATAGTCAAACAGCATACACTATGAGTTGCTCATTTTTGTTAAAATTGAATTTTTAAAAATCTGGTTTAACATTATATATGAATATGACTAACAACAAATCATGATTTGAAAGTAGTTTAAATTAAGACAAATTATGGTATATTCACTAATCCATGGTTTATTTTCTGATAGTAACACATTGTACTATGCCAAAAAACATAAACTAATGGTTTATGGCTTATCAAGATGTGTCATTCCAGTCATATTGAACAGGATTGGACTAGATAGCTGCATTAATAAGAGAATGTTGCTAGGGGCTTTTTTCATCACTGCCTTACAATAAGAAAAAGTATATTGACAGAATGGAAAATCCTTGAAAAAATATTTATATACAGCAGATACCGTCAGAAAGTTGTATATGGCATTTCAAGTTGATATCTCCTTTGTCTCCCGCACTCCAAAAAAAAAGAGGTAGAGATATCATCCTGGCTTAACATAGCTCAAGCAATTATTTTCCATCATTTGATACTGCTCATGCATATTGCCCAGAATACAAAGTAGTTGCTTTTCAATTCTGTGCTCTCCTTGTATAGCTGGTATGAGATAGCTCTGAATATGTTATTAGAGGACTTTTAATCTCGGCAAGGGTCATAGCTCATTTTATTAGAATCTAAACACTCAAATATCATTTACAGTAATAGCTTGGAATGGAATGTTCTTAAGGGAGCACATGGCCTCTCAAGAATCATCCAATAATCAGGTTTTCAAGAGAAAGAAGTTCTCTGTCTTTTTGCCAAGAAATTCTAGGAGTTTTAATACAGCATGCCTGGAGGGTAGGAAAAGATAGCAATAGGGTGCAAAAACTATTCCTACTCAAGATCTCACTGGCATTTGACATCACTGAATATGATATCTGGGTAGTGACTGTGTGGTTGAATAACACTGAATTACTTATTCAGATCTGTAACACAGTTTCCTTAAGAGTCCATCTGTACAAAAGAGTGGGGAGCTGAGATCCAGGTATTAGGGGTTAATTAGTAGGTAATCATGATTGAAATGCCTCTCAGTTCAGTCTTCCCTTCTAGTTGAATAGGCAAAGAATCTATGGATGCTGGAGACAGTGAAAGTCTATGGACTACATAAATTCAAGATGAATTATTAGATTTCTACTCTTTAACATTTTTATTAAGAACTTTTAACTGCTTTTCAACTAGCTCTGCATAATCTCAGCCAGCAGTCTCACCCTTGTCCTCCAGGCCTAGGTCAGCTGAGGACATAAATATGTAAAACATGTACCCATCAGTCACTTAAAGACGAACAGAACAGAATAGCTTGTGGGCTAATCAAGTAACAATAATATTTCTCAAACCTTCTTCAGAAGGGGTTGCAAGACAATAGATAGAGGGTCCTTGAAACAGACTTTTGTTGCAGGTTCCTTCCAGGGAGGCTTCCTTATATAAGTTTAACACAAAAGCAGACATAATCTGTATAAAACTTGAGTGTTTGTTGTGTTTTTAAAACACTGTCTAATCATCCCCAAGTGTACAAAAAAGGAGGGATTTACAGAAATAAGCAATATGTCTTCAGGGAAAGAGAAGCTGTGCTGTTAGTGTTGCTGTTCTCAGAAAGAAGGCACCCACAATAGCTATGCCTGCCAGTGTTTGCAAATGGCCTCCTTTTAAGAGAAACTTATTTAAAACATGGAAAGCTTCTTTTCTTTCTTTTTTCAAGTAAATGAGAGTGACTGGCTCAAAAATGAAATGTGGATTTCAGGAATTATGCAAAAGTAATGGATATGGTTTTACCTTTAATTTTAGTTTTTCTTTATTTCTAATAAAATTATTTTGTATGGTTGTTTCTCTTATTGTTTTAACTGCTGTGTCAGTTTATTAAAAATAAGTGGTATGTTTATATATTTGTCTTGCTCCACCCTACAGAAATCATTAATTTGGGAGGGAGGGGTGTCACAGAATTGCAGGCATTATTTGTCACAGAATTGAAGGCATTATTTCTATCAAGAAACAGCACTATGTGTTGACATTGTGTACTTTTTAATGTTAATTTTTAATTATGAAAGATACATAATATGCCAAGCAGTATCTTTTATGGGATCAGCGGTCACTGATTTAGAACATTTTAGGTAAATAAGCTGTTGATCATGTCCTTATTATAGATTTTTATTTTTCATATTTTGAACTTATAATTGGAAAAGATTTACTGTTCGTTGTTTCATAGTGTTAGCAATTATTACCCTTTCTCAACAACTCATTGAGAGTTTGCTGATTTAAATTCTGCATGCTTAATCTCTTGTTGGCCAAAAAAGTTTTAAAAAATAATGAGATAATTTCAATGACAATAGCTTAATTATCATGCCAGCTGCTATGATTTTGATGAGTTTTTTCCCCTCTCTTCAAAATTTTTCCATTTTTGTTCCTCTTTTTCATTTTAATTTGAAGGGCGTATAATTTGAGTGTTATTTTAAATGTTGAGGTAGTCTGGAGGAGAGAAAAGTAATCGTAATCACTTTGATTCTTGAAAATTTATGCCTCCAAGCAAATTTTCACAGCTACCTACAAATAGTTTGCTTAGAAATAGCTTTGCTGAAGTATTTCTATTTCGAAAGTGTAGCAACCCACAAAATCTATTTTTACATTATAGAGATGTGAGTTCAGATGCAGGCATGAGGAATTCTTAAGTCTCCAGAATTGTTACTTAACTACCTCTCCTGGTAAAGTAAGAACCAGTAGGGCCAATTGTGAGGGATGCTGGGACTTGTAGTTTTGCAACATTGAATGGGCACACATTACCCATCTTTGTTAAACTTAGCTAAAGGAGACAGAGACTGTACATCTAAACAGTACAGTCCTCACACATGCATTCTGTATACCAGGAGTATCCATCCTTGACAGCTTTAAGTTGTGTGGACTTTAACTTAAAGGTTTTTTAAACTGTTTTCAATTGTTTTTCTTATTTGCTTTACCGTAAGCTGCTGAGAGTAGTTTTTGAGTTCAATGGCATATAAATCTAACAAAATAAACAAGCAAACAAACTTCCAGAACTCCTCAGCCAGCATGCTGGGAGTTGAAATCCACACACATCTTAAAGTTGCAAAGGTTGGACATGCCTGCTATATACAAATAAACCATATAGGGAGCAGGATGACCACATCTATGATTTTTCCCCCTTTGAGAAAACTATACATTGCCCTTTACCTTAAGTTATTTTTACTGCATCTTTTCCAATTTTCACATGTGGAAATATCCTATACTTTAACAAATCCCATTGTTCATTTTAGAGAAAACATTTATAATTAACATTTATATAATTAATTGACATTAATTAGATCTTATCTCACCAACAGACCCATACAATTTAATCTTGAAATCTTCTGTCTGAATGGTTAAAATTTGTGTTTGAATTGTTTTATCTCATATCACTATGATAGCAGTTGGTGTCTTCCTGTACACTTGTTTTCTGAATGGTAACTCACAGGACACAACTTTAAGACTGCACTTATTTCACACCCTTCTGCCAGGAATCCCTATTGAACCAGCTTGGCAAACAACTGTATCTTCAAAAAATTCAGTATAGTGTAATTTTTAAGTATCTTAAGCACTCCTTCCTTCCCTAATAAAAGTCACTGAAATAAGGAGAAGACTAATGGTGGTGTTACATGTTTTGGTTATGAAAACAAAACCTAAGATTGATATGAAATTGTCCAGAAGTCCAATAAATATGATTACAGATGGGAAAGATCTATCTTGTCTAAGTAAAGTTGTTTCTAATTCTTTATGACCTAACTTAATCAAGGGAAAAAGATCAGCAGCATAACAAAGGCTGTATCTGAAAGAGACTGCATTTTGCTCACACAGTACAAAGGATACATTGCTCAGTATAAGGATGTGCTGTTGTTGGAGCCTAGTAGTCCCAATAATGCCTTTATCACTCATGTAGGGTTGCTGTTCATTTACTTTTTCTTAAAAAAAAATGCTGGCAAAATAAAGGATCTTTTTTCCATACAGTAACAGTATACAGTTTTTCCCATACTACATGTATGCAGTAATTGATAGGACAGCTATATGAAGCTTGTAGATTCAGAAAGTATTGTTAGGTAGTGACTATGAAAGAGTTACTCCCTGTAAGCTTCTGAGCAATATATAACTGCTTACTGTTATAAGTAAGATGTTATACTTGAACTTAATGGGCATTTTCTAAATTGCCCAGGAAAGACCCTAAAAGGCATTATACAATGTAGATGGAAAGAAATATTGATAGCACCCATGCTTATTCTGCAAAGAGAGCCTTCAAATTGCTTCCCTTATGACTGAATCATATTTTTCCCTCTCAGATTCTTATCCAGAAAGATCTCCATACAAGTAGCTAAGAATGTTTCTCTACTGAAGATCTTCTTGGGTTTTTAGGGGGGAGGGGGGAGGCTTTATAAGGAGGTCCCATGGGCACATATCCCAGTGATCCTCATTAAACTATACCACAAAGCAGGATGTGGCAGTTGATGCCAACTGTTGATGCCAACTGTAATCCTGTTCACAACATTATCAGATAAATATTACCAGTATAGTCATAAGGGTACCCATACAGTACCTCTTTTCATCCTAAACCTTCAAGAATAAGCAGTATAGTAATTTTATTTATGAATCAATTACATTTTCATAATTTGTTTTCTGAAAATGTTTATAAAATATGTAGGGCTGGTCTGCCTGGTACCTGTTATTATGTGTCCCAGGAAGCAGAGTAGGCTTCTTCCAGGACCTCAGTCTACCTGTCTCAGTTTCCCACAGGGGAACCCTCACATGCCTGTGCTGATTTTGACTTGATATTCTTGATCATCGTAGTATTGTAAAGCTGTCTAGTATTGGTTTGCTCAAGCAAGAGGGAGCCCATAACTGATTAGGCTGAACTTGAACAAGCAATGTGGCATTTGACCTGACTTTTATCCCCAAAGTTATAAACTATTGTAGATTGAGAAGTCCAAAAAACTCCTCATATGAAGGCAGTGGTAAACCATTCCCTATCAGGGATGTATCTATGTAATTACCAATTCTGGTCCCAATTACCATTATTAGTCAAGGACTACCTATAGTGTATTAGAAATACAAAAATATATATAATTATATTTATAGGTCCAATAATACTATCATGTGGATTTTAGTGGTCTAAAATAAGTTCATATGATCTATGGACCCTGTGGATCTTCGGAAGATATTGAATTACAACTGTTGCATTCTTTCTTATTATTGGCAATGTTATTAGTTATTATAACAGTTATTAGCTATCAACAGAACAGAAAATACTGGACAAAGTGAGGTGAGCAACCTTCTAACCTCAAGTCAGAAATACTTCATGTAAATTGTCTCATGGCTTATTTTATTCACTTCTCACTTTGACTGTGTTACAAAACATTATAATTATATTCTTACAAAATTATCAGAAGAAGAATGTCAAAATGCCATAAATCTAAAAGTGCAGAAAAGCAAAAAATACAGTTCCAACCCAAATATACAGATTATTTTAAAGCTTGAAAAATAATGAAGACTTCTGTTCAATTTCTCTGTTGTTGGATGGTACCCCACATCATAGTGCCCTCACCAAGAAAAAATTAATTCTTTGTAGCTCATGGTGTTTTTCAACAGGGATGCCCACGTAAATGTCTCGGTTCAAGAAATTTTAATAGAGACAAGTTTATGTAGAGACTGGAAGTTCTTCATATCTTCCAGTCCCAAACTATTAAGGCTTAAAGGACAGAGCAACATTCTGGTTGATCCCAGAAAAACAGTGGGATTCAGTACATTTAGTGGAAGAATAATATGATAATAATTGCCCAGCCCAATTAACAACTTCATTGAATCGTAAATTAATTCCAACTTAAATGCAAATCACCAATCACAGTATTTGATATCCTCTTTCTGAGATCATTGAAACTTTCTTGCAGTACCCTCCTTTTGATGATTCATAGAGTTGCATGATTGTTAGCAATGAATTATTTCATTTTTGTCACTAAATTATATTCTCAGTATAATTCTGACATTATCTTTGGCATGGAAAATTATTGTTACAACATTGGAAAGTCTAAATATAACAATTAGTATTTGTCTTCTTGAGAGTTAGGGTATTGCTAAACTAGGAGTCATCACACTCCATCGAATTGATGATGATTACAGTTATTTGGTAATTTTTAACCTTCTATTATCTGTGTGCTTGCCCAGAGTTCTGCTAGGATTGAGGTGGCAGACCAATCAATTACAATGAACAAGTAATAAATTAATTTATAATGAAAGAATCTAATGCTAGCCTTGGCTTTCTCCAAGTTTGTGATTTTCAGGTCATTGTTATACTGGCTAGGAAATTTTAGGAGGTGAAGGACATACTTCTGAAGTATATAATGTGTGGGGAAGATTGTACTCTGACAAACTGTTATCTTATGCCTACTTTTTATCACAGGTTGAAGATTCTAATAGAATCAAGTAACCCCTCTATGTACTGTTATAAGAATCCCTCTGCTAGCTTCCCCCTGCATGATGACATTTTATATCAAGTCTCATAATCCTCACAGCCAGCATACCATTCAGACATACTGGTTAGTTATTATGAGAGAGGAAGTTCAACACATTTGATTGACTGGATTGTCTTTGGCTATTTTAATAAAATAACATTACAGATGCTGACATTTTGAGAAAGGCATTTTCTCAAAAGGCAAACTTGTCTTTTCCTTCATAACGCAATTCATGTGTTTTCACATTTCCTGAATTGTGTTCTACTTGGTCTTGAAACTTTCTAAAAGAACTTGTGCAGAACTTTACTTGCTTGCTAAAAGATTTTGTGGGAGCTCATCACATTACCTCACTGTTGTTGGATGTTTACAATAGATAAACAAGGAAGTACAAACATACAAATCTAATTTAACTTTTTTTTGTTGTGTTACATCTAGGTGTGCATTGTACAAAAGAGAGATACAGAGAAGATGTATGCCATGAAGTACATGAATAAACAACAATGCATTGAAAGAGATGAAGTTCGGAACGTGTTCAGAGAACTAGAGATTCTACAAGAAATTGAGCATGTCTTCTTGGTGAATCTCTGGTGAATTTCTTTTCTTTTTATATTTTATTTATTTATTTATTTATCAATCATATTTCTATGCCGCCAATATCCGAAGGCTCTTGGCGGCTTACATAGGTTCATGATTATATTTTTCTTTATTTTACCCCGCCCCCCTCGGCTGGCCAGCAATGTTCATATCCGGGGTGTCCTCCGAGACTCCTGCTTCGCCCCCGGGATGGGCGAGTTTTTTGTGCCGACTTCGGTGTTCTGTCGCACCGAGTCTCTCCTCCGTCGATTTGCCGGCCAGCAATTTTCCTTCTGAAGGAGGTCCCCATTAATCTACTTGCATTTTCACGTGCTTTCAAACTGCTGGGTGGGCAGGAGCTGAGGCAAGTGACGGGCGCTCACCCCGTCATGCGGAGCTTGTGGATCGAACCTGCCAGAGTGCTGGCCATTTCTGGATGACGTATCTGGTGGCACTAATCTGTATATCTGGTAGCTCATGGGTGAAATTTGCTAGGTTAAATATCTCCTAAGATAATAAGTAAAGAGTCTGGATATTTTTATTCTGTGTGAATTATGTGCCACAGTCATTTTACTCCTATTTATTTATTTTGTGATTTTCTCCTATTCATTTTTTTTCTGCTCTGCTTTCTCCAGGTATTGCAATGTCCTTTCTTCACACTTCAGCTTCTAACCCTTATTGAAAATGGGGACATCACACAGCTTCTCCTGGTTAACTCTATAGATCAGGTTCATTGTGGCTGAATAATGCAATAATGCAAGTATTTAGATGCCAAAGTAAATAGATCAATACTAACATTTGAATTGCTCCTAGAAGCCTGTAAAACCAGTGTAGAGCCTGAAGCACAGGTGAAATATATCCTTCATACATAGATCCAATTAATACAATGGACTATTCCCTTTTGCTTCAAAGTAGTTTCCAAGTGGTCTTCAAAGTCCACACAGAACATGTTGCAGTCATCCAGATGAATGGTGTTGAGAGCATGGGATATTGTGGCAAGGTCCTCCTGCTCCTATTAGGGCTACAGATGGCTCACTAGACAAAGCTAAGCAAAGAGAACTTTTGATTCCTTAATTGGCCCCAGCATCCACCTTCTCAGCTAAAAATAGCTATGAATTGAGGAAGTACCTCAGATTACAGATCTCCTCTAAAAGAGATAGCACTTTCTCTCAAGGGACAATACTAGGCCTAACAAAGAACCTTGATGAAGAAACAACAACTGCTTCTTGCCTTAAAGGTATATGAGGTGCTTTCTGATCTGAAAGAATCTATGATAGTACTGAACCCATACCATATCTTTACCAAAAGTTAAACAATATATTCACATTGGATACATAAGGTTTATCATTCATGAACTAATGAATGAAATTAGATAATACTGCAGTCACCAAAATGTCTTTCAAGGAACTTGGCAGCATCTCCTATTAAAGAAGATGTAGACAGTAAGGAACAATCTCAGTTAAAAATCTAAAGCAAGCATTCAACATCACAGTAATACAATTCTATGCCCCAAACACTGATGACAAAGAGGCTGAAGTTGACTGGTTCTATGAAGGTCTACAAAAACTTTCTAGAAGTCACACCAAAAAAAAAGTTATTTTCATCATAGGGGATTGGAATGCTAAAGTAGGAAGTCAAAAAAATAACCAGAATAATAGGCAAGTATACCCTTGGAGTACAAAATAAAGCAGGGCAAAGGCTAACAAAATTTTGTCAAGAGAATATGCTGGTCATAACAAATTTCCAACAACCCGAGATGAATCTATACATGGACACATGAGTTGGTCAGTAACAAAATCAGATTGATTATATTATTTGCAGCCAAAGATGAAGAAGCTCTATATAGTCAGTCAAAACAAGACATGGAGTTGACCGTCGCTCACATCATGAGCTTCGGATTGCAAAATGTAGACTTAAATTGAAGAAAGTAGAGAAAACTAGTAGGCCATTCAGGTGTGGCCTCAATGATATCCTTAATGAATATACAGTAGAGGCGAAAATAGATTTAACGGATCAGATCTGGTAGACAGAGTGCCTGAAGAACTATGGACAGAAGTGCATAACATTGTACAACAGATAGCTACAAAAGCCATTCCAAAGAAAACTAAATGCAAGAAAGCAAAGTGGCTGTCAGATGATGCTTTACAAATAGCTGAGGAAAGAAGGAAAGTGAAAAGCAAGTGAGAAAGGGAAAGATATACCCAACTGAATGCAGATTTCCAGAGAGCAGCAAGGAGAGATAAGAAGGCCTTCTTACATGACCAATGCAAAGAAATAGAGGAAAACAATACACTGGGAAAGTCTTTAAGAAATTTGGAAATATCAAGGGAATGTTTCTTGCAAAAACGGGCATCACAAAAGACAAAAATGGCAGGGACCTAACAGAAGAAATTAAGAAGAGGTGGCAAGACCCAGATCTATACAGCAAAGATCTAAATGTCACTGATCTTTAATGGCCTGATCACTGACCTAGAGCCAGGCTCTTGGAGTGTGGTCAAGTGGGCCTTAGGAAACATTACTAACAACAAAGGTAGTAGAGATGAAGGTATTCCAGCTGAACTATTTATAATGCTAAATGCTGCTGCTGTTAAAGTGCTATAATATACCAGCAAACTTGGAAAAGTCAATAGTGGCCACAGGAATAGAAAAGTTCACTTTACATTCAAATCCCAAAGAACAGCAATACCATAGAATGTTCAAACTACCATACAATTGTGCTCTTTTCACATACTAGCAAGGCTATGCTCAAAATACTACAAGCTAGCATTGTAGATATGATGGGAGTGGACTCCAGATCGTAGTGCACAACAGGAAGGCCTTGAGTGCTGTGGTCCATGGTATTGTGAAGAATCAGACATGATTGAGTAACTGAACAACAACAGAAAAGAAGGTGATCTTGAGGAAATATAAGAAAAAATTACCAAGGCAAAAGAGGCTGAAAGTTTGGAACAATGGGATAACAATTGGAAGCAGCTTAGGCAGATATTACTTATGAATTTTCTAATTAATTGAAATATAAGAATGTGAAGGTGGGGGAGAGATAGCAGAATCAGATTTATAGCATTCTGTTAATAAAGCCAATCTTAATAAAAATAGTTTAAGCCTTCCTAGGTAGTTGATTTCATGGTAGGGTCTGCCTAGTGGGGTTGGTAGAAGGGCATGAGTCAAACCTGCTGATGGTAAAGGACATTCCATAAAGCACTCTATTCATTGCAGTTCAGACAAAACAATTTCAGATAACATGGTCAGACTCTACCCAATCACTATACTATATTCTGTATGTAAAGAATATGAATGGCTTTATTAACCAAATGTTATGCAAACTAGTTGCTTGAACATTTTTATGCCAGACCTTTTACTTTAAGGGAATTGGCCTCCATAAATAAGGTTGCAGAACAAAAGCTGTCTAATTCAGTAAGGAAAAGTAAAAATCATTCCCTTTCCCTTATTTCTGTAGTTTGTGTTCTTGCTCTTCAGATGCTCAGTCATATCCAACTCGGTGTGACCCTATGGACTGCAGCACACCAGGTCTCCCTGTACTGCCTCCCAGAGTCTGCCCAAATCCACTTCTATCACATCTACAATTCTCTTTCTCTAACCAATTCATCCTCTGCCATCCCCTACTCCTTTTGCCTTCAATCTTTCCCAA
>JANHZU010005013.1:214117-226656 GCA_032468055.1 Acrochordus granulatus | reverse complement strand
GAATCAGACAATGTGATTGTCTGGATTTGTTTTCACATTTTGTCTCTCACAGTTGAGGTATACCTATGATGACAATTCCAGGCCTCTCTCATCTTATTAAGTGGGAGAACTTGCATAATTGGTGGCTGACTAAATACTTTTTTGCCCCACTGTATAGCATATTTGTTCTAACAGATATACAGAATATTTGTTCTATTTACTTATTATATTTATATCTTTCCTGCAAGAACTCAAGACAGAATAGATTGCATCTTGAGCACTCTAAATTGTTTGCTGTGAGATGGGCAGTAAGCAAACAAACAAACAGATACAAACTTCTTTTTCCATTTTTCCCCCCCTTAACTACACTGTAAGTTATGTTTGGCTCAAAGTCACTCAATGAGCTTCTGAGGCTGTGGGTAGACTTGAACCTGGGTCTCCCTGGTTCTGTTCTTAAATACTCTACTCACTGTATCATATTATGTTATTATAACTAATACATTCCAAGTAATTTTAGCTGACACTTACAGAGAAATTCAAACGGCTATTATCATTTGTGAATCTGGAAGTAAGAAACCGATACATGGATATTAGGAGAGACCGTAGAAATGTTAATTTTCCTCACTTTACAAAATAATCAAATGTTTATTCCAAGTCAGTTCAGAGGGGTTTTTTTGTTCTATGCATATTTGCAGTTTGTGCAATGACAGTAATGAAATCAGAGTATGCTATTTAAATATATATAGCTATGTATATACTCATTTTATTTTCTTCTCCTAAGAAAAAGGCCAAAACCATTTTGGGGAACATTTTAAAGTAAAATGGAAGTATTCTAAAAACAAGCTCATGGAGTTCTGAAAGAAAAAAAATGCTACTTTTATCTTACATTTAAATCCATTCCTTTATATCCTATTCCTCCAGTAATAAGGCAGTATCTACTGAACCAGTGGAATTTCCACCCAGACCTGCTAAAAAATGGTTTTATTTTCTTTGTCCAATTTGCAAACCTCAAAATGATGTGGTCTATGTGTGACTGAAGTGATGGGATTAGCTATTTACAAGTTTGAAACCCACCATGTGGAGGCATAGAAGTCTGCAACAATGAGTTAGAACAGTGTTTCTCAACTTTCTCAATTTGAAGAAGGGTTCAACTTCAACTCCTGAAATTCTTTGCTGGCTGGGGAATTCTGGAAGTTGAAGTTCACCCTTCTTCAAGTTGTCAAGGTTGAGAAACACTGAGCTAGGGCATCAGTGGGCAGTGTGTCATCTCTGAGCTGCATCAAGCTCTTGGTAATCTTGGATGCAATAAAGAGCAAGTATTGTGTTATCCTGCTATTTGGTCAGCTGCAACAGAGCCCTATACTATGGAGAAGACCTATATCATTCTAGTGTCCTAATAGGAATTGTACAGAATGGGATGGAGTGAGGAACTGGATTTGGCCAAGGAGTAGATTGAGCTCACCAGCTGGTTCAGTGGGATAGATGATATCAGGGAAGGGGAGCTGAACTTTAGTCAAGTTTCTTCTGCTGACATCACTCATTTCTCTTTGCAGAAGGACATTTATTTATTTATTTACTTATTTATTAAATTTATATGCCGCCGAAATCCAGAGACCCTCGGCAGCTAACAACAATAAAAAAAACCAATACAGTATATTAAAAACATTTAAAATAAAAACAAAATAAACCCCCATTAAAACAAAATAAAAAACCTGGCAGACTATCGAGGTGAGCTAAAAAGATTTCAAATATAAAAGGGGGGGGTGAGGATGGCTAAGGATCCTTCAGCCACCTCCATGCTGATTGAGCCCTCCCTGGAGCTTAAGGCCCTTCCGGAAGGCCATCAGGGAGAGGGCAGCCCTCAGCTCGAGGGGCAAGATGGTCCATAGGGCAGGAACCACAGCAGAGAAGGCTCTTCTCCTAGACCCCACCAGTCGAAATTCCTTAGCTGACGGGAACCGGAGAAAGACTCCTCTGCTGCTTCTGGTGGGTCGGGAGCTCTCCATCAGGGTGACACGGTTCCTCAGATAACCTGGTCCCATGCCATGAAGGACTTTAAAGGTCAGTGTTAACACCTTGAATTGTACCCAGAAGCAAACTGGTAACCAGTGCAGCTTGCGGAACAAAGGTGTTATATGGGTCTATCTATTGAATTACATAACTTATATTGAAGAGTCATTTTTCCCCAGGTTTATATATATAAACACATGTTTGTGCACAAATGCTCCTCCCCAGCCAAGGGTATTTGGACCAACATTTTCTGCTTGCTTGTTCTGAACTATGGGGAACACTAGTGAGCTTCCCCCCCAGATTCTTCAAATGCAAATAAAGGCGCTCAATCAACCTCTCTAAAATTATTCCGGTTATCTTATTTCTTTCAATAGGGTATGCCCAAAAACTCTTGCAGGTGGACCATGATGTAGCTCAGTCTCAAAGGACTGAAATGCATTCCAACCTTATGTGAAGCATGGCAAATTTATTTCAGAGAAACAGCCCAGGCCAATGAGATGGTGTGATATGCTGCTCAGTACAATAGGATAGGATTCAGAAGATCATGAACTAATCTGGAACAATGCTACAGGAAAAGACCTATTTAAGGGTTCTCTAGAGTGGGCAACATTTGGATTGCCTGCAGTCCATAGCAAATCTGCCCAGCCTAGAAGCCATTTAGGACTCTAGGCTATCTCCAGCATATTTGTACCATTTACCAAGAATTTTAGTGAGTGACATAGAGGATATATGCCATACCTTTCGAAAAGCACTGCAGAAATGCAACATTCTCAAAGCTTCTGGTGAGCTGTCTGGAGGAAGCTACAGTTCAACAACTTCATGCTCCAGATTACTGATAACTTTCTGCATACCATCATTAATCCTGTCCAATCTGGAAGAGATTTGGTACATGCAAGGAGATTTATGATTACCAAAGAGATTTATCTGCAGCATAATATGGAAGGCCTTTGTGAGTAGCTTTGAAGCAGCTCCAGGCTGGCATCTTCATCACATATTGATAACAACCCAGCAGCTTTTGCCAAAACGTTTGCCAAAGCTGCCCAGCTGGAAGAATTTAAGCAAGGAGGAAGAAGAGAGTCATCTCAGCCTTCTGCCACAGTGCTTGATGAAGAAAACTACTCTCTGTCTTTCCCTGAGCACGAGTTCTGGGAAAGAAGCTTTAAAGGGGTAGAGTAGAGTGAGATGAAATAACCAAACTACTTTGCTATGTTGATCATATTTCTCTATGAAACAACTTGCAGGATAAATTTCTTTAAAACTTTATTTAAATGAAGCATCCTTTGCCTTCACACAGCCCTCATTTGTATAACTCAGGGCAACTGGGATAACAGTTCTGATCTTTTTGCTTTCTGTTCTTTGTATGTAATGTGCAAAGAGCATATCAGCAGAAGATATATAATTTTCCCAAAAAAGTGTGGTAAAATTCCTTTTAGCCTCAAGCCCCTAATGATAATCAAGATACTGGATATGGACAATCACACTCGGATATCAGTGATGAAATCATTACACTAGAAAAGGCTGGGTTGATGCTATTCATTGAGTACCAGTAAGCGATAAGTGTCCTCATCCCATTATTATAAATAATGATTCTCAAATCACTTTGGTGATAAAAAGTAAAGATATAAAGTGAATAAGTCTTATAATACTAATACTAATCTTACTATTAGGAAATAATGCCCATAACTACTACTAGCAATATTGATTCTTCAAGAGGACTGAATGGTGGAAGGAATTCCAGATATCTATGTGGGATCTGAATTAAAGAGAATGAAAATGTCACTGACCTCAGTCACAGAAGTATTGATTGTAATTTGACATTACCCATTAAAAATGTGATTGAGAAGCTCACTCACAGCTACACTAATCAGCCCACTGCGCTCATTTTATTGTCCCCTAAAACAATTATATATGTTTCTTCTCTTCCTACAACATGTTCCTATTTGGAAGCTATCTTCCATCACAATAGGGTTGTCTAATCAAAGAACCAAAATGTCAAAAGGCAGACAGGTTTATGGAGTAATAATCTTTGGTGAAGCTTGTGCTTTACTGTAACTAGTTCTTTCCTGGAGACATTTTCCAGAGCTTTCCAAGATTCCAGAAACCAAAAGCCAATTTAACAATGGACTCCTTGTTGCTTGTCTTGATTGAAAAGTGTGTCGCATGTCAGTCAAAAGTGTGTCGCATGCATCCCTGGCAGATGGAAGCAATCAATTCTTTACCAATGAATGGATTTAGTAACTCAAATGTAACAGCTGTGAAAAAGTTTAACAAATGTAAGGGCCTTTAAAATGGAAATTAAGGCTGTTAACTCTTATAGTTGATGAATGCAATTGATTAAACATTGAGTAAGTCCAGACAGAACATTATAACTTGAGAAATTCTCTGGAAGAATCACTGCTCTAATGTACAAGCACAAGATACTGAGACAATCCCATTGAGTTGGTAAATATAAATCTAGGTAAAAGTTACCCTGCCAGTTGTGACTGACTCTAGGGTGTGGTCATCATTTCCATTTCCAAGCCGAAGAGCCAATTTTTGTCCAAGGATGCTTCCATAGTCATGTGGCCAGCATGACCAGATGCCAGAGGCACATGGACACTGTTATCTTTCCTGCTGAAGTAGACAGTATCTATTTATCTACTTGCATTTACGTGCTTTCTAACTGCTAGGTTGGCAGGAACTGAGGCAAACAACAGGAGCTCACCCTGTTGCACGGCAGCGCTGGGTCTTGAACTTGGGCCGCTGACCTACCAGCCGTCAAGCCAAGCATCTTAACCACTTGCACGACCACGCCTCACCAAGTATAAATCTACCATTTGTTAAACTTCTGCTATGCATGCTATATATTTCAGCAGTCTTGCAAACGTGAATGTCTGAGGTCATGTCCAGTGAATTTCAAGAATCATTTAAATGTACTTGTCATTTATGTAGGTTTTCAAAACCACATTCAACCACATTTAAGTAGCTTGCCACCAATGGCTAGTTTATCTTTAGAGTTTTCTAGAGTTAAAAATCTACTCCTGGAGTCTTTCTTCCCGGCATTACTGGATGCCAAAGGCACATGGACGCTGTTACCTTCCCACCGAAAGGGGTGGTACCTATTCATCTACTTGCGCTTGTGTGCTTGCGAACCGCTAGATGGGAGGGAGTTGAGGTGGATCAGCAGGCACTTGCCCTGCTGCATGACAACGCCAGGTCTTAAACTTGGGCAGCCAACTTTCTAGCTGGCAAGCTGAGCTCTTGACCGCTTGCGCCACTGCGCCTCCCAAGATACAACAGTAAGTTCATATATTACTCTAATTCAGAAATAAACCACAAAACTAAACTGCATCTGTTGGACAGATTTATAGATTATGTTAAGCTATGTGTAAATCAAGCCAACAAAGTTCTTTGGTTTTATTATATTATCTATTTTTATTCCTCTTCTTCAAAAGTATATCTGCTTGTCCATGATGATATTTACCTGATCTCTGTAATAAAGCTGAGCCAAACAGATATATGTTTTCATAGCTTTTTTCAGTGGAGAAGGATTGACATAGCTTTGAGAAACTGAGCTGCTACTGTAACCAAACACATTTCTCAACTATGCTACAAAAGCAACCTGAGGCGTAAGCACCAACCCTGATGTAATTATTCTGCCTAAGAACATCAACTAATCTCATCACAGAAGGTTATACATTCAGTCTGGTGGCATCACTTCAGTGCATTTCAATTTGTCTAACAGCTGAAACAGGACTACCTGACTGCTTCCCCTGTTGTAAATATGCAGGGGTTTTTTAATGTTCAAAATAATTTTCCGCAATTATTTTACTCCCATTTGTATATTTTCCTCACTTTTTTCTGGCAAAACTGGCAAAGAAAATACAGTATTTTGTATCTGTGAAGAGAAGCCATTATCGCTTTTTTAAACCAGGTGACTGAAGATGTAAGAATAGATCAGAGATAATCGTAAGTTTTACTGAAATCGTTGAGACAGAACTCGTTCATTTCCCTAGCCCACTCTCAGCCTAGAAAATCTCATTATCAGAACATCTTTGAAACAGCCACAATAGCTGATATTGTTGTTATGGAATGGAAAATAGAAAACACTTCAATATTCAAGTTCCCAAATTAATGAAATGAAACTAGAAAATAATCTCAAGTAGTTTTTATATATTAAATGGAAAATTATTATCTATTTCATAAATACAAATTTGTGTTTGAGAAAATATCAGAAAAACTTTCCCGGGTGTAAATCATGTACCTTGATTTAAATTAATGCTGCAATGCTTAATTTAAACCTGTATGGTCCTCTGCTATACAAATATCCTTTGTCTTACACCCATTCATTTAACAACTATTTGAAGTTACAATGACATTGAAAAAATGAGCAGTCCTCATACTTATGACTGTTGCAGCATCCCCATGGTTGCTGCAAAATTTGGGTGTCTGGCAACCGGCATCTATTTATAAGGGTTGCAACATCTCAGGGTCATGCGATCACCATTTGTGAGCTTCCCAGCCACTTCCAACAAGCAAATTCAATGGGGGAAGCTGGATTCACTTAACAGCTTGGTGTGTCCCTTCACAGACATCCTTGTATATATATGTAATTAGCTCCTCTTAGGTGAACTAATAGTTTCTCCACATTACCTCAAAGCCTCACCTTGTATTTATTTGGTAGTGTAGGTAAAATTATTTTATCACTTTTTAAAAAACCTTCTCACCTTTATGCTAAAAAGAAGCCATGTCACTATACATAAAATATCAAGAATTCAAAGTAATGTAGTAACCTAAAAACTAAATATCACTGATAAGTTAAAATAAAATCCAGTAGATGAGAAATGTAGAATTAGAAACCAAATTTGTTAAGGACAATGTTTCTCAACTTCAGCAATTTTAAAATGTATAGACTTCAACTCCCAGCTGGCTGGGGGAATTCTGAGAGTTGAAACCTACACATTTTAAAATTGCTGAAGTTGAGAAACATTGAATTGGGAGAACAAGGATAACTAGAGAAATGTGGTAGGATGAGGTGCACAACTTTGGCCACCTGAAATCCCCTTCTGCCTCTTGAAGCCGCTGGATGTGAACTGTTTTCAAGATTTGATGGTGAGATAGAGAATGGATCTCCTTTCCATGGAAAATGGAGCAGAGAAAAGGCATGACAAGACCGAAGGGGATCTCTAGGGGAATGACAGCCACAATTATGCCACCTTAGCTCTGCATTTTTTGTGTCACAAAGTGCACATTGCCTCGATGGCATGTTTGTGGCTGCCATATTGACTTTTTTGATCTTCTTCCTACAGACACCTTTGACAAAAGCTTTCAAGTCATACTCCAGAAACACTAGAAGATGCCTCAATCCTGAAAGAAAGTGAAGTCTAATGCAATGAATTTAAGGGTCCTAATAATTTTCCCATTCTTTTCTGTGCTGAGTGGAACTCAGATTCAGCACAAATTCAGCTAGTTTAATATTAGGCTCCGCTGGTCTTGGTCCTTTTGGAGATATAGAACTGATTATTAGCGGTTATTTTCCTTGCCGGCTGGGAGGTCGGCGGCCCGCATTCAGCACCCGCCGTTGCCGAGCAGCAGCGCGAGCTCTGCTGTTCCGTCTCAGCTCCCGCCCCGCCCACCTCGCGCTCCAAACGCGAGTGGACGGAGAGGCGCCGCCCCTTCCGGCGACCACGGAAGCGTCCTCGAGCTCTGGCCCTTCGGCTTGGAAGCGGGAGGAGCGCCGCGCCCTGGAGTCGGTCACGGCCGGCAGTGTAACCTTTGCCTATGCTGCCTCTTAATTAATGTGCCAAGACAAAGCCCTGTTTGATTATCATGTGTGACTATTAGGATTTATTTCACCCTGGGTTCCCCTCCTGGGAATCCTTACGTGGAGCCCCCAATACTGCTAGCCTGAAAATGTGTGAACAGAGCACAGAAGAATGAACTACAGCTGTTTACAATTCAAAGAGCAGCTGGGTGTGAAAAAAGTTTGCACGAATATAGTTATTTCTATTCTGCTTAATTGTAATCTGCTTTCTTTATACTTGGCAGTGTAGCAAATACAAAAAAACTTATATGCTTTTTGATATATCAGCACAGAACTACATCTGACAAAGCAGAATTTGTTAATTTGCTGTAGGACTGTTCTTTTTATACCCATGCTGGGCCATGCAGTGATAATCACAATGTGAAATGTTTTTAAAGCAGAATCTATTTGTACGTTTTAATAGTTGTACTAATTCTCTAAAAAGTGTCACTACGCCCGCTGTAAACTCACATTCAGAGCCTGTGGTATAATTGGAACAGTATGGGGGAATGAAAATTCCTCATCTACATTATCCGATGGATTTAATTAGGAAAAATAACGTGGAGGAACCTTGCAGGGGAATAGGTAATGATTTTTGATAGCACTGCAGTTCAGTTGAAACTAAGATGGTAGTGGTCAAGGGTGTCCAAGTGTGGCAACTTTAAGATGTGTAGGCTTCAACTCCCACAATTCCTCAGGCAGCAAAGAATTCTGGGAGTTGAAGTCCATGCATCTTAAAGTTCCAAGGTTGGACACACCTGGTAATGGTTGATAACATTACCTAGCCTAGGACTTCTTAATGGAACACAATGGATTGAGATGGGTGTGAACTCCCCAGGTTTTCAAGATGAATGAGAACCTAAAGGAGATATTTCCACTTAATCAACATGAGAGATTGTTGTGGTCAATTAGAGAATGTACCTGTTTCATAAAAGACAGCTTTTCTTTAATCTACAGTATTCCTCGTGCAGTTGCCTCTAAAGATGGTTTACACTGGATCTGAACAAAGCATTGGAAGGATGCTTGACAGAGTACACTGGCATTAAGGAAGGACACACTCTCGCAATGTTGAGGCAGCTGGAACCTTGGGAACTTTTGCTGCAGCTGCTACAAAGTTTTTCCCATATCACTTTCCCATCTATAGCCAACCAGTAGCTGTGCTGAGCTTTCAGAGAAACTGTCTGAGTCTAAGTCTGAGGAAGGTTCTTTGTTCATACCAGAGCTGAATTCTTTGTACAGATCTAGTTTAATTATTTTAAGGAATATGAATATATTTTAAAACAAATACAAAATACTTGAAAACAATATAAATGCATTTGTTAAGGGAAAGAAAGAAAACAAAATATTAAGAATGAAGAGAGAATTGTCTAAAACTTGTAATAGTAGATACTCATTAATTTTTTTGAGGGGGAAGGGAGAATATTCTCAACTCCAGGTACCATTACACCTAGGAGTAGGAAATTGCATTGGCTTTTTTGGGTGTTGGGGGATTCATCAGTTTCACTTTCTGCTTTTTGTACTATCTGTGATGACTGGAGGGGAATCTACAATCACACTATTTGACTTCCATCTAGCATACCTGGAAGATATTATATGACAATTAACCTGGTCAACATCTTAAATATATAGAAGATGGAAGATTTCTTGCCTAGTCCTTCTCTTATTGTTGTAGTAGAGCTTAACTCTTGACCCTTGGAAACAAGTACAGTGATGGAACAGGGCCTTCTTGGATTGTCTTTATACTGGTAGATGATGAGATGCACAGTATTTTGAACTGTATAGTAACATTCAACAGCATGAATTGTGTTGGAACAAAGAGCCCCAACTCAATGTCTCTGAATATATGCATTGGCGAATAGTGATAACAGCACCCACATAATATGGGACCAAGTTATTTGAAGGACCACTTCTTCCCTATCGTATCTAGCCATCCCATCAGGTTGAGCAGGAGGGGTATGCTGCAGGCCCCATCTACTCAAGAGCTCCATTTGGTGGGACCCAGACCTTTCCCACTGAGGCCCCCAGCCCTCTAGAACACCATTCCTCTGAGGTGAGGTTGGCCCCTTCCCTGCTTGCTTTTCAGAAAGCCCTTAAAATATGTTTTTTTCCATCAACATTGGGATTCTGTAGTGAGCCTGGAAGGTGGCTATGTGATGACAAGTGACAGTTGTTGTCCTGCAATCTTGGGTTTTTCTGTTTTCTCGTTCATTTATGATTGTGTATTTTATGAGTTTTATTGTCATTCTGTTTTGTATGCTGCTCAGAGTAACCTTTCGTGAGATGAGGAATTATATTAATCTAAATGAATGAACAAATAAATAAATATATGACCCATGAGGTAATTGTCTGTCATAGACCATACCAATGTTGCATTACACAGAATGTGTGAAAAATTCAAAAATTTACAAAAATATTTATACAAATATTACTAACATGAAACATCTAGAAATTCTGTTGAATGTTCACCAGACTTGGGAATGTTAAATTTAGCTGGAAGAGGAAAACAGAAACATGAAAAGACAAATTGAAATCTTGAGGGAGAGCAGAATGGAGAGCTATAGAAGAAAGGATAACCCAGTTAATATCTTGAGCAACTGCCATTTTGAGATCAGGCTTCCTAAATTGTATAAAAAGAGATGGTATTATTGATATGAATAATGATGGTTCCACTTCATTTTTGATTGAAGCTCCCCCAAGTGGATGTTAGAATTATAGAAAAGAAACCACCAATAAAATTTGTAATACATTGACTGTAACTATAATCACTTGGAAATAAAACTATTGTTGTCAGCAAAATTTCTTCCATGTCAATGTGTTTAGGATCATAGCCTAAATGAAGAAATTGGATGACCTGTTAATATTTAAACAAATATTAAATAATTCCTATTCTCTAGGAATTTCCAAGCAAAGCAAAGCAGTCAACTTATCATATTTAAAACAGTACTGATTTTAATAGAAGAAACAGATCACTAAAAAGTGTGGTTATAATCTGGTAAATTAAGTGAAAAATTACCTTCTCACCTTTTGATAATTCCTGAATATCAAGATTACTTTCTGCAGAGTTGATGTTTTCCCTCTGTGCTCCTTCTTTTTTCTATCTTAAAATAACAGCTGGGGAAGATATATATATATATATATATATGTATGTATGTATATGTATATGTGTGTATGTCTCTTATATCCCTGTGTAATCTTTATTTACTCTCAATCAACAATTTTGTTATGTGTGGTCATTTTCTTCTTAATTTACAAGTCTTCTAAGTATATTCCCACATTTTTTTCAAGTTTCCATTACAGTTTTAATAGTTATAAATAATTTTATTTCCTTTTTCGATTAGCTTTTTTGATTCTCCTGTATGCGGATAATACTGACTTCCCTTCATTCAGGAATTGAAGTGCATTAAATTTTAACTAGTGTGTCTTTTAGGTTTTCCTGGTCATGCTGTAGACAAGCTTCATTGAAATTTCAGAATGGAGTGAAAGTTTGCAAACTTTTCTATCTCACTTTCTTCATGGTTAGCAAACAAGCCAATTTAATATGTATTATGGAAACACCCAATCTAACTGCAACTAGTTCCTCACTTTCATGAATGAAACACGATTCCCATTCACTCATTCACAGTTTCACCAATGATTAGCCTGGAACTGTTTCCAATCTTCTTTCAAGACATGTATTTAAGCATCTACAAAGAGCAGTATGAGGACTGAATTATAAAACAGGATGAGCTCACTTCTTTATAGAAGCAGTTTACTGCCTGCTTAGCAGGGAACTTAAATAGATTCACTTCATCTGAACTGCTTTTCATGTAAAGCTGAAATTGTTTGGGCAGCAGAGATGGGGCTTCCTTCAGAGAAGCCAGTTAATTACTACTATTTCTTTTTGGCTTTCTTTTTTAACAATAGTTCATAAAAATTTAGAGAGCTATACATATCCGAAGATCAGGCTTAACTTCAAAATAAAATTCACGCAAGTTCTTCTTATAAAAATGGTCAAAAGATTAGAACTTCAGGCTTCAATGTCAAAATAAAGAATGGAGTCCACTTTCTTGTAATGAAATTATCTTCTCTCCGAACTTTGTTTTGTACATGGTTATATTGTTCTGAAAAATAAACATTTCTAGCCTTCTCTCCATGCTGAAAAAAGAAAACATAATACAGAAGAAGAAACTAAAGTTATTTAAGAGAGGAATCTGAAATAAAGACTCTCTTGCACAGACACATATACTATACCTGAAGTCATATTCTCCTACCTTTTAGATATTATTATTAAAGAAAATATAAGAAGTAGAGAGGGGATGATAGATGAAAATCTTGATTCTTCTCACTCACTTTCTGCCTGAGACTTTTATGACAAGCTACCTTCTCCATTGGTATTATTGGATGGTCCTAAAGGTTTTCTAAGTCTGATCTAGAAGGAATTGTCATGAATGTGTCTGAATAAATCCAGATGTTGAGGAGCATTAACATGGCCAAAAAAGGACCCCCCACATAGCCTATGGGAACAACATGAGCCAATCATTTCTGACTCTAAGCTCAGTTGTAATATCTTCCTGGCTGTTGTGTGAAATGGCTATCTCACAAACTGTAGTGGTCTGGTTTGTGGTGGATACAAAATCTGAACTTCAGCTATGCTGTGAATAAAGTATCCAGTGGGAGGAAAGCTGGAAAACACAGGCTATGACATGTAATTTTGCTCAATATGGAAGACTATGAGAGTCAGTTTGGTGTAGTGGTTAAAGCACCAAGCAAAAACTAGGAAGCTGTGAGT
>JANHZU010005013.1:173935-188290 GCA_032468055.1 Acrochordus granulatus | reverse complement strand
TTGAACCTCTGGCAGAGCTCTCATCTTCATTAGAGCACACAAGCCCCCCAACCACAGCAAGGTGGTGCCTCACTGGGCGGATTCTTAATGATACTTGTGTGTATAATTTTATATTAGAACTGCACCTGAATTTATGATGTGAATAATCACTAACTATGTTATTTGAATAAAGTCAATATGTTCAGAATGAACTACTGTCCTTTTGAAGGACAGGTGAAACTGCAAATTAATAGTGGCGAAGGATCCTACATATAAAAATTATTATATGAAATTCCTATGAATTCTCAGAAGCTGGTCAAACCTGTTGAACACCAGAAGCTTAGCGAAATGGTGACTTTTACTATTCCATCAAATCTCACATGTGGATATAAAATAAAGCTTTTTTACATTATTCAATTACCTTTGGAAATTTTGCAAATTTCTTCCTTTGTTTCTTGTATCTTAAAAGCTTGTCACGCTCCTGTCCAAAAGAAGGGAACAAGCAATTGTTGGAGTTTTGCATATAAATCATTTATAGAAGGTGTGAAATGAGAAATGAGTTTGGCAGTCAAGCTAAACAGAAAATCTATGAATCAAAACAGAATATTACTAAAAAAAAACACCTTGAAGCTAAAAATGAAATATTCAGACTTTGAGCACAGTTTCTCCTTGGTTTACCCTCAGTTTTCTAGTTCTTAGAGTGAATGAGGCTCATATCTGTGTTAATAATTAGAATAATTGTTTTGCTATTAATGCAGAATATCACTAAACATTATAGCTAAATAAGCCCAGGCAGAATACAAGCAAGCATATGTGAAAAGCAAAAGCAAAACTATGTTACTTACTATTACACTCTTTACATAGCCAGCAGTTTCTAGAGTCTAGTTTAAAAGAATTAGAAGAAAATATTAGATGCTATGACTACAATAAAGATTTTGAATAAATTCATTTTTTTCTTCTGTACACTTGCGGCACACTGCAATTATCTCCAAATAAAACTTTTAAGTAATTAATTAGATATTTAGAGCTCTCTGGATGATCAACAATCATACTAGCTGGGAATCCAGACATAAGTTTCAGAATGCCTGAAATATCTAAGGTTTAACCAAAGGGGCTTTTCCCCCAATGAAATCCCAGATTTAAAGAAATCTAATTCTAAAGTTTCATCGCTTTTACCAGGCCATGATTTTCTTTAAAGAAAACTGTGGAAGTTTCACTCAAGTAACATTGATATAAATTCTTGATGCATTAGATCACAGTTCCCATGATCTCTTGTACACAGCATTTTAGGAATTGTGATCAAACACATCTGGGTACATCAGATCTAGTAAGACAGGGTAATGTATTTACACATTGTTATTTTCATCCTAATGGAACTGACACAAAGCAGTCAAGAGACTGGTGATGTAATGGACTACCAACTCTCTAAATTTGGGGTGTCCAACTCATTGCTGATTGAGGAATTCTGGAAGTCCACATATATTAAAGATTGGGTACGCCTTCTCTAAACTTTGGAAAATGATTGAAATTTCTGGTTTTAACTCTAATGAAAGCAAGATAAAATTGTCTACTGTGATGCCATAAGGGACAAAAGTAATTTTTATCTTACTGTATAAATCCCAAATGTTGAAGAATGAGTTAAATATTTAGCTTTTATCATGCCCTTTACTTTGACAGTGTGAAGTGAGATAGAATTTTTTATTACTTTGAAAAATAAATTTTCAAAAAATAGATTTGAATTTGAAAAATAGATTTTTGCCAAGAGAAAACATATTTCTCTTGATCACATTTAGCTTAAATTAATTATACAATCAATTGCTCAGAAATTTAGTCTTTTCTGTCTGTCCAGATATTACATGAATTACTAAATGAAAGATTTTCAACCTTTCTGTGTAGCACTGCAAGATAGCTGTCATCTTATATTGTTATATCTTTATTTATATATATATCTCAAAATAAATAAATTAAGATTGTCATTTTTCCCCACCCAAGGACTTTCCTTATGATTTTCCACATAGATGGAGACCTAGTCAATGTCATGCCAAGAAGAGGAAAACTTTGGTTACCTTTGAAAGTTCATCTATGATATTCTGTTGCTCTATGATCTGTAGCCGCAAAAATTCAACTTCCCTTTCATCTTGACTCTGATCTAGATCATTTAAAGAACTTGGTCTTCTTATTGTCCTCACTCTTTGTCTCTAAAGGAACAGAACAAACACTAAGAAATGACTAGAATGTTTATTTAATCATAGGAATTTGGGACTACGGGTTTCATGTCTGTATTAGTGAGGACTTTTTAGTCTTTTTTATATTTTAAACAGTTTTGTTTATAACTGTAATTCATACCATTTGTTGTTCAAAACTTTCTCTTAGTATATACAACTGTTTTATGCAACTTTGTCTAGTATATAAGATAGTTAATCCAAACTTAACTGATATACTTTTCAAAATAAATGTCTATATTTTCCCTTGAAAAACTAGAGCTAAAATAACTCAGCTTCATATGTCTGAATAATAAGACAGTAGTCTACTAGCAACAAATTAATGTTTTCTGCTTTTCTTTTTTATCATCTAGGGATCATATGAATTGTTCAGTTACTTAATCTGGTTACTAATTAACCCATTTCTTAGATTTATAAAATACATCCAGCTGTAAAATGGCAAGAAAAAAGGGTGCACAAAAATGCTTCACATATTGTGCAAATGCTGTTACTAGGACCTTTACTCATCTAGTGAAAATATTGTGTGGCATAGAAATTTTAGTGAATATGATCAGAAAACTAATATTTTGCTATAGATACAAAGTTGTATACTGATATCTTGTGAACACAAGTGCACGAGAATACCTAATGTGTATTAACAGGGAATGTAATATGTAACCAGAGGCTGTGAGAAACAGAGCAGAGATATTGCATATGTAAGTGCTGAAGCTAAGTGAGAAAGAATCATATAAGCTGAAGGCTGGAAAAAGAATAGCTTAACGTGCCTTAACTCTAAAGGGAAGGAGGAAAAAATCTAGGATTTAAATTCTGGGACTGAGATATATTTATTTATTTTCACATTTTTAAACAGCCCATCTCCCTCAGAGAGGGACTTTGGTCTGTGTACAATATATACAAGAAGATTTTATTTCTGTTCTACAATAGGCAGGTAAAAAGGTAAAGGTTTCCCTTGCCAGTTGTGGCCAACTCTAGGGCGCTCCTCTGTTTCCTAGCCAAAGAGCCAGCGTCTTTCTGAAGACACATCCATGGTCACGTGGCCGGCATAACTGTATGCCATGGCATATGGACATTGGTATCTTCCCACCAAGGTGGTACCTATTTATCTACTTGCATTTTTACCTGCTTTCGAACTGCTAGGTTGACAGGAGCTGGGCAAATAATGGCAGCTCACCCCGTTACATGGTAGCTCTTGGGTCTCAAACTTAAGCTGCTGACCCAGTATCTCTACCGCTTGCAACATCCACGCCCTAATAGGATTAGGATTATGCACAAAGTTAGGGCTATACACAGATCTACAATACACAGATCTGTGTATATATGACTTCTTTCTCAAAGTCTGCAACTACAAACATTATTTAGCTGGCTTAAGTCTGATGTCTGGATATTTCTGAACAGCTATATCTACTGCCAAACTTGATGAAGCTCCCCGTGAATACACATTAGATACTCTCATGCACTTTACTGCATATGATTTCAATGACTTAAACTGGGCTTAGTAACAACTGCAACAGTTTCTGTGTCCTTGACTAAATGCATCAGTAATTAAATAATTTAAATAATTAAATATTGTACATTTTTATAAAATGATCCTAGAAACATTGAACAACTATAGAGAACCTAACTTTTTCTTGCTCTTTTTGTTCCATTCTACTTCCCCCCTGAAATGTGCATTATTCATTTTAATCAAAGTGACTAGTATGGAATATGCTCAGGATCATTCCTGAATAGTGTTCATCTGGTCCCTCACCTTTGACATTTCCAGTTTTTAATTGAATTGATTTGAGAAGTTGAGATAATGAACATGGTTTTGTATGGCAATATTATTTTGCTCAAGGTCTTTTCGTTAAAACTTACAAGTGATCACCAATGAACTGTGTAGGAATCTTGTATTCATTAGTACAAAAACTTACCATTTCTAAATTCTCTTGTGTTACAAATTTGAGTTTATTTTCCATACGACGTAAGGTGTGAGATAAATCCTCATTTTTCCTACTCAGACGTTTATTTTTGTCAAGCAGTGGTTTGTACTGGCTTTCAGCTTCTCTTACACGTTTCAACTGCAAAGTTGAGGGAAAACATATTTACATGGAAGTGTAAATGTGGCTGCTGTGCAAAATCCAGGGCATTCATAGGGGCTGCTACTGTTAAGCAAGATTCTTTATTTTATTTTCAGGTAGCCTATCTCATTTAATGGCTCTAGGAGGCTCACAACAATCCACAAAAACATGGTTAAAAAGACAAACCACCCTTCCCCCCAAACATCCGCACAGCTCAACCCCATCCAAGCTCAATCAATGCTTGGGGGAATGCCAGGTCTTCGGAGACCTCTAGCAGAAAAAAAAATGGTAGGAATCCCTCAGATCTCAGGTGGGAAGCTGTTCCAAAATATCTGTTTGATTCTCCAAAGATATGGCAGATATCTATAAAAGTTTGGAGTTAAGTTATTCTTCTATTTGACTCTGCCCACTTCCTACTCTTGTTCTTGTCCTTTTGACATCAGAAGCACAATTTGCCCTTTTCAGCAGTGGTCTCCTTCCATTTTTTTCTGTTAGCCTTTAGACCTACTTTCCTCAACCTCCATTCTGCATTATCCTTGAACTCAATGTGAGTTCATCTGGAAGAAGTTAGGTAGGTGAAAACTGCTTTGGATTACAGTTCTTTATATTTCACCAAGCTATTTAATTTTCTTCATGGTCCTATGGAAGGATATAATGTTGGTTTGATTCAGCTCATATAATTTGTTTTTACCTTATCTGGATATTCTCTGAGTTTTTGTTCCATGTGGCTTTTTTCATTGATAAATGTCTCTATTCCAAGTGCTTTGTAACTGAATTGAAGGCGGGTGGGTATTGGCTAAAATATTTAGCATCCATAGATGCTAAAATTACATTTGATGCCCTTCTGATTGGATAGAGATGGTTGTCAATCAATTTGGAGTGAGCAAACCCCCCCCGCTTTCAGGTCTCCTCCCTGTTATTTCAGGGTAAATTCACTGAAAACAGTTATCAAGCAGTCATTAAAAGTTTAGATTTGCATATAACATTTCTTTTGTATTGTGTGCTGTGGCAAACACTAGATTATTATAGCAATAACTGTGGATACCTGAACATATCAGCAAAAGCTTCTTTTGAAGCTTTTCTTGTAACAAATATTTTAAAAATTACAAGAATATGACCACTGGAAACATTAGCAGTTAGATTACAATCATGATACAACTTCACATTAGCCTTCCCTGATCTGTTTCCTGCCAGATGTGTTGGGAGTGATGGGGATAATTTTTTTCTTTTTGTGTGTGTAGTTTTTTTTGGGGAGGGTGCATTTTATATTTTTATATTTTGCTATTGTTATTTGTCGTATTATTTTAGTTATTATCTTACTGTTTTGTATTTTTATTATATGTTGTATTCTTTTTTACTTTGTTGAAAATAAATAAAATATATTATAAAAAAAATATCAGACCCAGAACTAAAATTTCATTATGGGAGAGAATGCTTTCCAGCTGTCTCCTCTACTATGTAATCCAACACATAGTTCCAGATTCAATTACAGATCTGCTATTTTAATGACCTCTATAAATCTGTTCTTTTTCCCCCCAACATGCACTATGGCTTATTGCTTCTTCCCATTGATCAGGCATCTAGCAATAGGTATATCTTTGGTGCAGCAGCCAAATCAGTATTTAAGAAATATATTCTCGGCTGCCAGAATCTGGTGGTGAATTCTGTAATGCAAAGGCTTGCTTTTACAGGCAATTTTTCAATCCATCTCTTTTTCTTGAAAGATAAAGTATATAACACCCTTTAAATAACTGGGGATAGATTTTTTTCCTTCACAGAGCTGATGGTATGGAGTTATTTTAATCTTATTAATTACCATATCTGTTTAAATGTACCTTGCTGGGGTTAGGTGACTTTGTCAACTGTTGGTATTTCCACAGTGCATTAACCCCTTCATTAAATTAGTCACACAGAAACCAGGAGTCTGGTAGCTTTTCAGACTAACAAATCTGAATAAAAGATGTAAATATAAAAGCTCATATATTTTCATAAAATTCATTGATTTTAAAAATGGTGCTACCAGATTCCTCCTAATGTTTAACTTCCAGAGAATAACCTGGCTCTTCAAGATCTACCATTAGTCAGACAGGATTTTCTTAAAATAAATGAAGAAACAAACATAATTTCTTACAAGTTCATTTCGTTCTTCTGACAATAATGCATTCCGATCTTCAAGTTTTCTGATGATGGCACTTAATTCAGCTATTTTAAGTTGGAAACGCCGAGCATCCCTTTCGTCCAACTGCTGTTCCTAAAACAAAAAGCAACTGCAAATAACTGCTCAACGAGGAAATCCATTTTAGAACTTTTCACCGACTCCCATCTTCTTCCTTTTCTGATTCCATCTATTACTGACTAATTCTAAAAATAATGTCATCTGCACCTTAATATTAAAAGATGAGACCAACAGAAATTTAAGAAAAAAACTATTATGCAAGAGAAGAGGCAAATGAAAAAAAAATGTGTCAGTAAATACAAATTCACAAGTGTTGTTTTGGAAATGGGAAATAAATGATTGAGAATTGCTACAGTGTTTCATATTTATGCCACTGTAAAATTAATTTTACCGACATATAAATATATTAAATATCTAGAACAGAGGTGTCCAACCTTGGCAACTTTAAGATGTGTGGACTTCAACTCCCAGAATTCCTCAGCCAGCTATAAGAATAGGCAGCTTCAATTTTGAGCAGAAAGCAATTTAGTTATAATAACATATCCTTTCACCCTGTTTTCCTCTTTAGTAACAATTTTAATTTACGTGGAAAGCCTTCAAGCAAAGATGAGCATCTAAGAACCAAAGAAACTCAACAGGGTAGGATTCTTCATTCAACAGGTGCAGGAGAGGCCTTGAACAAAGGGGAGATAATATTTATGTTTATGTTTTGAAAAAAAATCTGTAGGTCAAATCAAGCAGCAATACAAAAAAGGAAATATTGATGAGATTCTACGAAGAAAAGAAGCTTAACAAATGTCACAGAAAAATCTGTAATTAGCAAATTAACCCAGAAGCTGGAAGAGGCGGTAGAGTTACATAAAAAGCCAAGATATAAGGTGGATTTAGACTGAATGGTGTAAGAAATTGTAGACCATGAAAGGAAACGCATGTTAGTTGGCATCTCATTTCTTTTTTAGTGTACTGACTAAAATCAAAAGCACTGTTCAGGATTAGTCAGGAGACCTAACACACATCATTTTGCCATGATGTTTGTTTTTCACAGAAATTTGTAGGCCTCCTTGAAAATTAGCATACTGCTGTTAAATTGGTTATTTATGTATTTGTGAGGTAGGTCTCACAGTGTCAAACTAGGCACACATTCAAGGTAAGGTACAGTGGCTTAAAAAAGCAAGTTGTTTTATAGTAATTGCTGGCAAAACAAAAACAAACCAGAAGCTCAGGATGTTATCTGACTAAACCTGAGCTGAAATCAGGAGAGGTTCCTCAACCCTACTTGCTTTTAAAACAAGCAAACAAATCAAAGCGACACCTTGTTGGTTCGGGCACTCATTCATCAAGATTTTGGCACAGTTTGTGGTTTTAGGGAAAACTACTAGAAAGTGCTTACAGGACTTCCTGAGTGATCTGAAGTGTCTCCTGCACCACTTGGATGAGGAAGTTCCCGCTTGGGGCTACTCAGATGCCGGTCAGCCTCTTTGAGCTGGGACAGCTGTTCATCTAAAGCCTCCTTTTGGAGCTGCAGTCTCTGAGTATGCCCAGCTTGAATCCCTAACTCTTTTTCCAGCACGTAGACTGCTCTGTCTTTAAATTTGATCTCCTCCATCTACAAGGAGAACAAAATACAATCACATATGGTACAGTTCTTCAGTTGCCATGGAAACAGGCATCGTCCCAGCTTTGGGGAATATGTTAGTCTACAGCAAGTGGTGAACAAGCATTCAGTTCTATAAATTTCAAACCCTCTATTATTGACAAGCAGAACCAGGTTTAGGAATGCTACAAAAATTATTTTGACAAAGGTATAATTAATCATCATCATCATACAGTTGCTAAAATGATTCTTGGAACATCTATAAAAACTATCATGTGCTGGTGATGGGAACATAGAGTGGAAAAAGTTAGTAAAAATGAGCAGGTGAAAATATTGTAAGATTTCCAAATACAAACTGATAAATCTTGGCTCGAAATACATCATGTTTAACTACAGTTGAAAAGATGAAAGCATGGATAATTGATGTTATTCTACATAATAGAATAGAAATTGGAGAAGATCACAAAGTATCAAGATCTGAAAATTGAAATTGAAAGATAAACTGGCTTGTGGTGGTTTCAATGGTTATCAACACACCAGATGCCATACCAGAAAATCTTGGACAGCACTTAGAAAATCTGGGCATTGAGAAAATGTCCATTGTCAATTACATAAGCTTGGCTCTGCACATATACCTTGCTGATACATTATGACATCCTAAGTTCTTGGGATGAACTTGAGGAATATGAAGACCAACACCAGCTAAAGAACTGGAAGCTGCGATTTCACATTGTTGTGTATATAATAATAATAATAATCCTGCAATGATACTTTTAATACCATCAAAGAACAATATCTGCCTATCCCAGGTCCTTGGGAAGGACTTGATAGGTAGACAAAAATGCCAAATCCAGTCTAAACATCTGGCTGACTGTGCAACAGACCATAATAAAAATAATAATAACTGGCCGACTGTGCAACCAATAATACATTCATATATACATACGCTGCCTTCCATTTGTAATTTGTTAAATAAGGAAAATAATTTCTCATTTAAGGAGGATTTGACCATTTCTTATATTCATGCATTAAACTGAAATTCCAAGCTTGGTTCACTACTAACAGCAGAAGACTATATTCAGTAAGTTTTAGCAACCTTTGATTTTGCTACCTTTTATATTACAAAAATACAATACATAAACAGCAGTGAATGAATGGGCTGTTTTTTGAAGGGTCATTTAGGAAGTTGCTTTCTAATAACTCAAAGGTGTTTTTTTCTTTCACTTGCTTGAACGAGGAAAGGACAAACACATCTTATTACTGTTACTATACAGTAGTTTGCAAAATGCTGCAGAATGCAAATTCACAGAAATATTACTATGACCTGCATTGCTGTTTATATTAACCTTTCAATGATAGTTATTTGGCAGCCAATCTCGTGAGTGGTTATACAGAAAAAAATCCTCAGTGTTCAGAGTCTTACTGTACTTCTTAGGAAATTTAGGGAGTTTCATTTTTAAAGGTTCAAGGAACTTTGCTAACTTTGATTCCATGTAGTGTAATTCATTATATGCTTGCTAACAATTACTGCAACCACATGCAAGAGGGTCTGAGATATTCTAAAGACAAATTCAAATTTGATTTCGGCGGCATATAAATTTAATAAATAAATAAATAATGTGTATCAATATTTACGAAGCAGAATCACACTGAATTCACAGATATTTCTAAAGTTGAGATGCTTTGGTCATATAAACTGAATGACTAAAAACTGAATCCTTAAATAAATATATAAAGGATAACTAAATGGACTTAAAAAGAATACTAAGAAAGATATGGTTGGATGAAGTGGATGAGATCTTGAAAAAGAGAGATGAAATGTCTAAAGTACAATAGAAAATGTATGAATCAATGTATTTATTTATTTAGCAAACAAATTGGTGTTGTGGAAGCAAGGATAGCTTGCAAAGAGAGAAAGATATGGAGAGGTATGGAGAAAATAAATGTATGGTTAATTAGGGAAATGTCACTCAGATGAAATTCAATTTCTTAAAAAAAAGCAGCAGTGAATTTGTGTAGAATTGAAAATAAGCACCTCTTAAACATTCACTGTACAATCACAGATGAGGAAAACATTAATATTGAATTTCTTAGATTATTAAACTGTGCAAAGACATTAGGAAGTGAATTATCCGACAAGGAACCACTGATAAAGAAAACTAACAGAGAATTTACTTGCAAAATAACATCAAAGATGTTTTAAAAAACCTTTAAAAAGTTTAATTAAAGCCCCCAGTAAAGTTCCTCTTTGAAGGAAAATGGCAGCAACATTTTTGTTGCACTGATTTTAAAATGAAGCAGATAACAAAAATGAGAGTTTATAGTTAGCACTATTTCTTCAGCTACAAGTAGAACAGCCAAGAAAGATATTTAAATTCAGATTAATTCAATTTGATCTATAATTATAAAGCATACTGTGAATAGTGACTTCAAAAGTTTTACAAATAGATTTAAAATATTTATTTCAATATCTAGAATGATTATCCGAATAATCTTCTACAAGAAATAACAGCTATTGCCTTCCATATTTCACATACATTAGAAAGTTTTGGCAGCACCAGGACATTAAAAACTGTGGGGGAAATTAAACAAAGAAATATTATTGGTAAAGGAACTCAGAATGGTCCTCTTCAAGAGATACAGTCAAATCTAGTAAAAATTAAATGAATGTAATTGAACAGTGTCCAAGTTAATTTGTTAATTTGTTAAGATACAAATCAAAGACATCAACAAATAAATATATGAATTATAACTGGACATTAGAGAACAGAATTCAGAAATTCTATGACAATCATGCTGAAATTAATATGAGCAAAACTAATTGATATTAAATATTGGATGATAATGGAAGATTTTTAATTATAAAGTTGAAATGATTCATTTTTAAATAATAAAACATTCAGGCTGTATATATGTAATGCATTTCTTGACAGGATCAGTTTTATATTACAGTGGAACCTTGGATTGTGAGCACATCGGTGCATGAGATTTTTGCAAGATGAGCAAAAATTTTTAATAAAATTTATTTCGGTTGACAAGCGGCAACTTGTAAGATGAGCACCACGCAATGAACTCGCTCAGGAAATCTCACAATGGAGCCAATGGATCTCTTGCTGCATAAAAAGCAAAAGTGAAAGGCATCGAAAAGAAAGAACTGCCAAGACTCAGACTCTGGATTCTCCTTCCAGGCAATCCCCTCTCCCTCCCCTCCCCTCCTCCCTCTCATCTCCTTCATGCTCGCTGGGACTGTCCTCAAAGCGCATGCACACACATGCACACAAAAACAAAATATCCTCTTATCACTTGGCACCATCCAGTACGTCCCTTGCTGCACATCTCTTTTCCCCTCATAGCATGGAGGCAGGTTAAGACAAGAAACATTTCCAAACCACCAGGAAAGACCCCTGGAAAGACATTGCTGAGGGAAAAGGGAAAAGGCCGCTTTGCCTCGAGCGGCGGCAGTGGATCCTCCAATACAGCAGGGAGCACCAGACAGCAGCCGGCCTAGCAGCAGCCAAGGCCAGAATCTGCCTCAAAGCAGTTCCATAGGTGCTTGTTCTATTTCTGCTTTATATTGTGTGTTAATCATTGATACTTATTTCATGTGTTAGGGACAACCATTTCTACATAAAATTCCATTAAAAATGATTTTTTTGTGAATATTTTTGGGGACGTGGAATGGATCATCCAACTTTCCATTGTTTCGTATGGGAAACCGCATTTCAGTTTAAGAGCATTTCAGACGAAGAGCATCTTCTGGAATGGATTAGTCTTGAAATCTGAGGTTCTACTGTATTTCATTTTTTGAAAATATATTGAAAGAGGATCTAAAAGAAATCTGAATATTGCTTTCACATTTAATTCGTAATATTGTCTAGGACAGATCATAAAGAGAAAAGTGAGGAATATATTCGAATTTAATATTAAATATTGTTTTCTGATTCAGGAGTAAACATTGTACTTCTGTGAGAGAAGGAGGGGCGAAGCCAGGAGTGAAGAGGGGGATCAGTTTGGAGTCTCTGTGCATGAATAAACACCAGATGTCCAACCCCTTGTGAAGACTGTTATGCTTATCTTAAAAGTCCAGATGTTGGGCTAGCAGTTGGAGAAATTCTTGTAGCCTTGTAATTGCAATAAACCTTTTAGATTAGAACTGAGCTGTCCAGGCCTGCTTCTTCAACCCTAACAACTGCCTTTGGATACTACACCCTTTTCTGCTCCAACAGACTTCATTTTTTTACAAAAATATTTTAAAATTTTTAGGATAACAAACGTACCTAAAAAATAAATACACTTACTCTATACAAGGCTCACCACACGTGGAGAATCGACTTTTAAGGTAAATATTTTCACTTCTGTGGAGGAATTCTAATTTGCTTTACTGCCTAAGGAGTGTAGAAAAAACTGAAGTATAAGCTAAAGTCTGCTCTGAATTCATTAAAAATTTTAGCCACTCGTCTTATTTTTTCTGTTGTATTGGGCCAATTCCTAGGATCTTCACCAATATGAGTGTGGCTGGACACTAATGTGAAGTATAGTTCAACACATCTGTTACACACCAGATTTAGGAACAATGTTTCATAATGGTAGAATGATAATTAGAAGACATTGGGCTTGTCGGCTGGAAGGTTGGCAGCTCAGCAGTTTGAGACCCAAACACTGCATAACAGGGTGAGCTCCTATTACTTGCTCTAGCTCCTGCCAACCCAGTAGCTCAAAAACTTGTAAAAATACAAGTAGATAAATAGGTTCTTTAAAGCTTTTCTCACTTGACTCTGTTCCATCTTCATTCCATTTGTCTGATGATTACAAATTCATTTACTACTACTTGTGACTTAGTTTCCAATTCTATTAAAGGGTATTTTGAAATGTCATTCTATTTTTTTGAGATTTAGCTATTCCTCTTAGTTTTGTATCATTTGTACATATGATAAGGAATCACCCCCGTCTAATTAATTACTTAAAAGATTGAAGAATACATTGTTCAGGGCAGATTTTTGTTTACAACCATATGAAACCTCTTTCTAGGAGTTTGATGGAAGGTTACTGATGAATACTCTTTGCATATGATTTCTAACCAACTAGAAACATAATGTACTCTGCATTTAAACTAAATATCACAATGTGCATGGTTTCTTATTTATTTATTAAACTTGTATGCCAGCGATCTCACAAAGAGTGACTCTTGGTGGCTTACAAATTTACAGCTTACGGCTTACAGTTAAAATTAATCTACAAATTTAAAATTTAAACTAAATAAGGAGAAAGGGAGCAAAATACACATGGGAGAGGTTAAGTAACTTAGTCTATTAACCACAATTATATCTTTCCCTTAGGACCCCAAATCAACTCACAGAGCCAGGTTTTCAGGGCCTTTTGGAAGGCCAGGAGGGTGGGTGCAGACCTCACCTCAAGGGCAAGATGTTCCAAAAAACAGGAGCCATGGCAGAAAAGACTGTTCTGGAGTCTGCCAGTCAGAACTTCTTGACTGATAGGATCCACAGCATGCTTTTTCTGCTGATCCTGGTGGGACAGGCCAGTCCCATTGGGATGAGACGGTTTCTAATTCCTTGTTGAAATCTAAATTTGAATATTATTGAATAATAACTAATATTATTAGTACATGATAGGAATACATTGACACACCATACTGATTCTAATAATTACTGCACTGCATATTAATATGCCTTATAAATTTTACCATTATTTTTTGATATTGAAAATAATGTACACCTAACTTCATTTGAGCTTATTGAAAGTAGATATGTTATTGTAATTATCAGCTCCAACTTCCAAGTATTAATCCAACTATTATGATGTCCCCAACTTTTGACTGCAGCTGTGGACCTATTCCTCCTTGTTTCATTTTCAAGCAGAAGATGCCAAAATGTTGGTAGGTGCTAGAAAGGCATTAGTTTATGGAGGATGCATTAAGGCAGCCAACTGAGGGCTTCAAAATAGAAAGACAACCATACATGATATTTTTCCTAAGACTAATTAGTTAAGAGCAACCTCCAAATCTTCTAGCTTTGGTTAAAAGGGATCACAAACTAAAGAGGCAGTAGAAAAGGCTGAATTTAAAATAAATTGAATTGGTTTGGACAGTGTGAAACAGACACTGACACTTTTATGAATGCTGGACAAGCCCATGGCAAGCTGTATCCGTTGTTGGAAAACTACAGGTTAATGGATCAAGATGTAAGGATTTATACATGTACAGAATCTGAAAGTTGGGAAAACAGTCAATGTGGAATTGCAACAAAGTTTAAAAAACAGGCATCTGGACTGGATTTTCTCAAGTAGAAGACGTTTCACCTTTTATCCAAA
>JANHZU010005013.1:124196-135908 GCA_032468055.1 Acrochordus granulatus | reverse complement strand
CTCTGATGAGACCTGTCCAGTATGGTTGAACCTCTGGCATAGTTCTCATCTTCTTCAGAGCACACAAGCCCCCCAACAACAGCAAGGTGTTGCCTCACTGGTCCAAGGTGTACACAGTCCTCATAAACAGCAACTTCATTATTGTATAATTTAGTGCATTGCACATATAGTGGTTCACCTGGTAGCAGTACAAATCTTCTATTTACTTGATATATGTAATTATTATTTGTAATTACATTCACACTCTAAATAATGCTGCAATAATTTTGTTTTGTTTGTATATTTATGAATTAATTCAACTGTATTATTCATTGATCCATTGGCAACAATAATTTGAAATGCCATTAAGAAAGAAAAGGAAAAGTTATGATGCTACCCATCCAGAGTTAGCCCTGGTTAATTGATCACATGTAATAATGCATTTTCTATTTCAGTTATAGCAGTCTGTAAATTTGTATCAATACCTGCAAAGAGCATACAGACATTTCAGGGAAATCACAGTGTCCTTTTTGGCAATGTATAAGCTTACACTCTATTCAAAGTCTTGTTGACTGCATTTTTAAAAATCATATAAATATAAGCCAATTTATGACAGAGAAGAGAAAGAACCCAAGCTATAATCAGTGAGAATTAGCATTTTGAGATGAAGATCCAGCTCTTGTTTCTGTACTTTGTGTATAAATTAGACAATTTTTAGTTTTGTTGGGCCTTAGAGAAGAACAAAGAAATGTATTTAAAATAAGGATTTGCCATAATGCCAACACTTAAATATGCTAAAGCAAAGATACATACCTGAAAGTCATGCTCTTTTTAGCTACTGGAACAAATATATAATTGCAAAAATCAATAAGCTAATAATAATAGTAAAAATGTCAGAGATTGTACCAGTTCTTTATACCTATGACTAGTAGGGCAAATAATGGGAGACAGATGAGAAGAAGGAATGTTGCACCTCACCTCTGTATCTCACCAGGACTAAATGAATCTCTGTACTCTGATAAAAGAGAAATTCCTCCCCCCTTCCCTCTCTGTCAACATAGCTTAGACATGCTTGTTTATCCTAATCTATTTCTTAATAAATCTACATTTCAGATATAAGGACTGTTTGTTAGCATTCAATGTCAGTTGGGCTAAGCCTAAAATCTGCATCCAAGACAACTATATTACCAGCCTATTGTTATCAGTAGGACTTTCCGCTGCTTAATTATTCAGTATCCTTTCATTGTATGCAGGAAGTGAGCTGTGATAATCAATGGGAGCCAAAAGTTAGAAGGCTTCTGTTAGTGGACTTCTGAAAACTTAGGCCTCTAAATAACATTTATTAATAGAAAGGTGCTATAAGACAAGGGCTGTTTGAATTCAATTTGAATTCAAATCTCCAATGAGTAACACGAGCAGTAGCAGCAGCAGCATTTGTTGTAAAAAGAGTTTATGAGTTTTCATGTTTTAACAAACTTTTAGCCTCATGAAAAAGCAGGATTAAACAAAAGTTATTGTGATATCATTTATTTAATGAATCATATTTTAAATAAGGTTTTCTCTCTTTTTTAAAAAATGAATAAATTACTAGCTTGCTAACAAGTTTTCAGAAAATCAATTAGATTGATTTATGGATTCAATGAGCAAACATAGCTCTAAATATCCCACTACCAATAGACCAACCAGATAAAATAAGCCATGAATAGTGTTTATTGTTCTTCCTAGGTTTGGGTTTTGTTTCTAGTAAAACAGTAACACAACAATTCCTCTTTGTAAGCAATGAAAGGAAATAAATTTGGAGCTGTTCTCAGTCTAATACAGAATGGTAGTAGAAAGCCAGAAGAACCTAGCATATAGAAATCTCTCAGCCTTATAGTTTTATTTATGTATATTTAATACATCCTATTAAATCCCTTTTTGAGACTTGCAAAATTCAGTTTTCCTGACTTCAAAAACAGCTACCCATGGCAGCTGGCAGAGAAATGTGGGAAGGATCATAATCTAGTTTCCACCATCCAATGTTAGAGGATACCTGTGGGAGAAAGAAGGGCTGAAGCAGGGGATCAGCCTCAAATCACTATGTAGTCTTAAACAGAATAAACCCAACCCCTTCTGAGGGCCATTGAACTTTATCTCAAGGTTGCAGGTATTCAACAGTCAGTTTGGGCAGATTTTGTAAATATGCAAGACCAATACAGTAAATCTGTTAACTTGAATCTCACTGTCTGGGCCTGGTCTCTGTGCCTGACAATATCATTCAAGTGGGAATTACAATACTAGATTGACCCTCAGGTGGTTTTTCCCCCTCAGAATTTTATACAGAAAGGGACTGTCTGAACTAAGTAGATGTAGCAGTTGCCTTATCCTAAAAGCTTTTCCTTCAATCTGAACATCAATTTTATTACCAAATGCCTGGTACATAGTCAGTGTGGAGAAGAAGCTGTTGAGTGAAGAGCTGATTATAAGACCATTAGGTTCTTCATGAATTGTGCAGAGTGATTATTACCAGCTTCACATTTTTCACTTAATTAAAAAAGATGGGGTAATGCACAAAATGGAGCAAAATCCAAGATACCCAAAATGGCTTAATTTGTGATAGGATAAAAGGAGGCTTAGGCTTAGGGAGGAAAGAGAAGGAATTGCCTGGGGGATGGGGATGAAAGATCCAGCCATATAGATTCTAAGATCTCAAATGATTTCAAATGCACATGATTACAATTAAGCTCACCTACAAGAAGCATAGGATTCACTACTTATTGAGTCTCAGTCTTAGCAAATATTCAGTCACTTGAACATATTAATTGGAAGTAAGTTCCATTGGAAATGTTTGATCCAATTCTCAGTGTTGAATTGGGAGCTCAGGATTTTGTGTTTTCTGGTGAAATAGAATGGTTAAAATATTATAATAAATAAAGAAGGTAAAAGTAAAGGTTTTCCCTTTCAGTTGTGACTGACTCTAGGGGACAGTGCTCATCTCTGTTTCATAGCTGAAGAGCCAGCATTATCCAAAGACAGTTCCAGCATGACTATACACTGAGGCGCATGGAACACTGTTACCTTCCCACCAATTTAGGTGGTACCTATTTATCTACTTGCATTTTTACATGCTTTGAAATGCTTTGAAGTGTTAGGTTGGCAGGAGCTGGGGCGAATAACTAGAACTCACCCTGTTATGCCGCACTTGGATCTTGCACTTGGGCTGCTGACCTTCTGGTCGACAAGCCCAGCATCTTAACTGCTAGGCCACCATGCAATACGTAATAATAATAGGTTTGGATTGATTATAAAATGCTGTTTGATTCATTACCACACAGCTGGATCATCAAATGTTTGGAAACAGCTGGTGTCAGTAAAAACATTAAAATGTTTATAGAAAAAATAACGAAATAGTAGAAGACAGAATTGGTGGTTGGAAATGAAAAATAAGGGCTTTTCAACATTAGGAGAGGTATCTTCCAGGCTAACTCATTATCATACATTATTTGTTATTGCTGTGATCCCACTTCTAGTGATTTTGAAGATAACAAATTTTGGCTATGAAACAGCAAAAAAAAAAAGCTAATAAAATTTTGTATTTTCTTTATATGGATGATCTGAAGTTTATGAGAAATCAGAAATTAGAATCTAGTAATCGACAAACACTGTAAATATTTTTAGCACAGATGCAGCAATAGAATTTGGCCTAGAGAAATGGTCCACAATAAAAAATAAATCTGTGTAGAATCATGAACAGTAGTGATCTGAAATGCTGAATGGTGAAACCCTCAGGAGCAATCAGGATGAAGTCTACAAATATCTGGGCATTTTTCATTTGGTTAGCATCACATATGTACAGATTAAAAAAGAGTATATTCAAAGAGTGAGAAAATTATTAGACAAAATTGAATGGTGGAAACACTATCAAAGCCATCAATACCTCAGACATACTTGTAACATGACACATTGCTAGTTTTATTAATTGGACACAAGGTGAACTGGACAGTTTGGACCAAAAGAAGAAAACTGATAATTATTCATTATGCATTTTATCCTGATAGTAATATTGATAGATTATACCTGCCCTGCAGAAATGGAAGTAGTGGTTTACTTCAAGTCACGTTGTTAAAGAAAAGCGTGCATGGGCTGATTATTTTAAAAGACAGTCAAAAAGAAACACCAGTGCTAATTAAAAATTGGAACTTAATGTACAAGAAACAAAATAGGAATATCAAAATAATGTAATAATATGAATAGAATTCTGGCAAGTAAAAGCATTATATGATGACTTTTTGCAAAAGACGGAAGGGAAAGTGGATAAAGATAAAACCTAGCAATGGCTTACAACTGGAATAACGTATAATGTCCTGGTACATAACACACCAGATTTAACTTTGGTTGAAAAGAAGAAAGTGTGGTTAATTGATTGGCAGCACTAGGGGATAGTGGAAGAGAAAACAAAATTGGAGAAAATCACAAGATATCAATATCTGAAAACTGGAGTTGAAAGGTTATGGCATAAACTGACCATAGTGATCCCAGTGGTTGGATAGTGCTTTGAAAATCTAAACAGTGTCAACATTTACAAATTAAGCTACATTGCTTGACACACACATAAATAACACTGATATAGTACAATATCCATCCATATATTATACTGTATAATGATCAGTAACAAAACTCTAATAATTCATCATGTAACATGAAACCATGGAGCTCAAGAGTATTTATATCTAAATCAGTAGGAATTGGATTGCATTGTAATAGCACAATTCTAATCATGTTTGAGGCACAGCAGTGCCACTGGTTAATAGCTCAACTTGCTGGCTGGGAGGTCGGCGGCCTGCGTTCAGCACCTGCCATTGCCATGCAGCAGTGCGAGCTCTGCTGTTCTGCCTCAGCTCCCACCCCACCCACCTCATGCTTTGAAAGTGCTCAAATGAAAGTGGACAGAGGCGCTGACCCTTCTGGCGGGAAAGGGAGCAGCACCCGCATGCCTTGGGTCTCTAATCATGCCAACCACATGACCTCGGAAGCGTCCTCAGATGAACGCTGGCCCTTCGGCTTGGAAACAGGAATGAGCACCGTACCGTAGAGTCGGTCATGACTGTCAGGGTAACCTTTGTCTTTTAATCATGTTTATTCAAAAGAAAATTTGTTGAAGGAAAGGATGCATGCTTAAAATCTTATAGTAAAATACAAAATTAAGGACATTTATTAAAGCAAGGTACATCAGTCTAAATTTAATTTCCATTATCTACATGAATCTTCAGAAAATGACATAAGAAAAGAAATTCTAATGAAATTTTAAAATGGAAAGAAAAGAATGGCATTATTTAGGAACATTTCTGATATTAATTGCATAACTTTAAAGAGAGCTTATATATACAAAGTAGAATAAAGAAATACAGTCTGTTCCATGTATACATTTTTATTACACCACTTATAGAAATGCAGAGACTAAGGAAATGAAGATAAATCCTTTTATTATTATTCATTTAATGTACTTCTATTTTCTGTTTCAGCTATGAAGCAGGTAGAGTAAATTAAAATGCATTTTAAGCCATTTTACAAAAAATAAAACATGACACAATAAAAATATGTTATATTAAACACATAAAGCATTGGCCATTAATAGTGGGACAAATCCATTCTGAGATGTCATGTGTCAAATTAGATGCATTTATTGATTGCTTCGGTAGTTTCTGGTGCAACTAAACCAAAATGAGCCTTTTCGATTTTGCTGAATTACAACTCAATTCAGTTACAGCTAGCATGGCATCAAGAGATCAGGATTTTGGGAACAGTACTTGAGAAACATCTTGAGAAATGGAAGGTCAGAAATATCTCAAGAGATGAGAAATATTTTCCTCATCTCAGAACTAACATGTGGCTGTTGCAACTGCCTAGCAGAACCCAACACTGGTCACATGAGATAAATATAATCTCTGTATTTCATCTCTGTATCTATACAGTACTGTATAGATGCAGATATCTGGAACAATACAAGCAACACTTGTGAGAGGAGAAAAATTAGTGATTTGGTGAAGAATTTTAGCAAAGCATGCCAGATTTGTACACTGACATTTTCAGTAACATGCAGCAAAACTTTCTGAAAGGTGGATTTAAGGTAAAAAAAGAATATAAATTCTTTTTAATGTAAATACAAATGAGCATGAATGGAGAACTAATTTTAAGTAGCATATTATGCAGTGAACATACACTGATATCTGTAATCCATTGAAGCACTGAACATCAAGATTCAGATAATATTGATCTACCACAGTATCAGTGGTATCAGTACCAGTGTATCAGTGGAAACACAGTATCAGTGGAAATCTATGCTGCATGTTGTAATTTGTGAGTTCTATAAGCAATATTCTCAGGTAGCTTTCAAAAAAAATACTACAAAAATCAGTATATTACTTATTATGGTCTTTGACCAACACAATATGACATACCATCTGTGTTGCAGTATAACCGCCCATCCATATATTTATTTGACTATTATTAGGGACGTCATGTATATTGAAACAAAAAGCAGGGACTGGAATAAAAAAATAGCAAATTAATATATTACTTACAGATAGATTTTAGAATACATACATACTTACATATACATACTTAGAGTTCAGCTTAGTAAATGCTGTTACTGTTAGAAACCCATTTAATTCTTGCTAGGTTTTCCTGGAAGATATTATTTTGATTTCCCTAAGGAAGTTTATTTGTAAATACTAAGGTAAGATTTTGAAAACTTCCAAAAATTTCCTTCAAAACAACAAAATGAAGTGGGTAAATGGTAAAATCTACTCAGATTGAACACCAATATACTGTACATAGCAATAATTCAAAGAACTGAAGGGAAGTTATAAAATCAAGTATAAAAGCATTAATCTTCAGACAGTATTGTGCAATCCATGATTTTTTCCCTCAAGGTAGACAAGCTGAGATTGCAGCTGTCAGGATAAACATTTCACATTTTTCCTTTGGTAATTACATATTTATTTTACACAGCTTTTCCTTCTTTCCAAAATGGATTTATCATATGCAAAGAAGTAAATCCTATTGATTTCAATGAAGACTACCAGGTAAAGATGCCTAGAATTGCACCATCAGCATCTTTCTTTGATGCTATTCTAACTTATCAGATGGACCATCCTTTCCTTTTCTCTTTAGTATTGTCCTCCGCATCTTAACATATGCACAAGAGTGCTATTAAACTTTGGAGTAAGTGGTACCACTTATCTGCAGCCCCATGGCATACATCACATGCACACAAAAAGTTCCCGTAATATTTCCTTAATGCATAGCAGAGCATAAGCTAGGATCAGTAGAGTCCAATTCTTCCAAGGGAGTCATTCATACATTGCATAGTGCCTGCATTCTAGAGGTGAAAACATTAACGCAAATAAGAGGCATGGTTTTTACACTCTGTCTGCCTTTAATTACAGAATGTTTAGCAGCATCGCTTAACCTTTAACAAGTCAGAGTGTTATTTATAATCAACAAAGGAAAAGCCAGCCATAAAAACCAAAATTTCCACATTAATCTAGAATTAAATTCCAGTGGGTTTCCTCCATAAGGGAAGAAGAGGGAGTAAAAGAAGAAATTCCACTTTGATCTAGGGTTAAATCCCAGTGGGTTTCACTGGCCATAAATGGAATGTCAACTGTGTCATGAAACTGCCCATGTCATGTTCTCAGGAAACTCTGGAATCTGCCAGATGCTGATAATCACATCTGTGCAAATCTGGAAAAGTATATGCAACATCTTGTACAGGCAGTTCAGCTCAACCCAATCCTTAGACTGAAGTAGTGGAATAAAGGTGTCTTATGCAATAAAATACAACATGGAATTGGAAAGGCCTGCTTGTCTCCACTCCCCACCATTCTGATCATCTTCAACAGCTAGAGAAGAGCCTTTCTATATTTAATAGGGATGCTTCGGTTACTTGCTAGATAGGCATATTTTGCCAGGCAGTACATGCAAAACAGGACCAGGCAACCACTTGCCTGAAAAGCACAAGACAAGATGTTATATTACCCTGTGCCAAGATACCAATTCCATTCAGATCCAAAGAAAGACAGAAATCAGTATGGAAACTAACCTTCCAGGCATGCTCCAACATTCCTTGTGTGCTTTACCTGCTGAAAGTATCAGTCCATGCATTTGCAGTATGCTTCATCCTAGAACCTGTCGGCTGTTTCTAGCAGACAAATAGTAATTTGGGTTTGGGTTTGTTTGTTTGTTTTTTGGTAAGGATGTTTTGCCATTTACCTCATGTTGTCATTTTGAAAAAACAGTTCAAAAGGTCCACTCCATCCTTGACTGCTCCAGATGCTATAGTTTTTATCCTCCAAAGAATTAAGAGGGTGATTCGTCAAGCCAGTCCAAGAAAGCATTGAGAGGAGAAAAGGAGGAAGGAAGAGAAAGGGCTGGGAATCAACCCTGCAGATTTTTTTTTGGCTTTGCTATTTGGTTTTTCTTTTTAAAGAAAAATCTGCTCACCATGTTCACAGTCTTACAAGGCAGAAGCAAGCCAGGTTAACTAAGAAAGGAGCTAGAAGGGAATTTTCCCAAGACGGTTGCAGAAGCCCACTGATGCCCTCGATCCTTGCTTTTCTTCCTCCTGGGAAAAAGAATTCATTGTAAGCATCCAAGCCCCAGCCCTTCAGCCATTGCAGTGACACTGCAGCTAGGCAGCAGCCTTGAGGCACGTCATCATCATCATCGGAGGAGCTCACTTCGCACCACTTGGAAGGAGGGCATTGCGCACTAAGCAACAAGCTCTCAGCAACCACGCCGTTGTTCTGTTTGCTGGATGGCTTGCTGAAAAAAAGAAAAGAAAAAGGCAGCATTCTTCTTCTCACAAGCATCCTAGGCAGGGTGTGGATTCTTGCTTTCACTCTGGGCGTTGCCAAGGTTACAAGATCTCTGTTTTCCCCTCCCTCTTTCCTGCTGCCAAGTCAGTACATCTGCAGGTTGGTGCGATGGAGACTGAGAAAGCACCAAGGCTTCCTTGACATTTGCCATCAGCCCAAGAGTGATGACACACATGCACGCTGGGGAGAAATCCTCTCAAGTGAGGATTATTAAAAGATTGATCTTACTCAATGAAAGCACCAGAAAACTCATTGCTAAGTATGTTTGGACTTGGCTCACAAGGGGAAATTTGCTTGCTGCCAAAGGAAAAAGAGTCAGTTTGGTTTAATGACTGAAATCAGTGGACTAGAAACCAGGAAACTCTGAGTTCTAGTTCTGCCTTAGGCATGAAAGCCAGATGAATGACTTTGGGCATTCACTTGTCTTTCAGTCCTACCCCCCTCACAGGGTTGTTGTTGTTGGGAAAATCTCCTATTTTCTTATCTTCCTCCTGAAGGAGTTTTAAGAATGTTCACCACCTTGAGTTATTTATAAAAATAATAAAAGTGGGATTTTAAAAAAAATCTAACAAAAGTCAACAATTGGCTTGCCAAAAGAAAAACAATAGCAGATGGTTTTGCAAAGTTAAAGAGTGTGGAATAAAAAAAGTCCCAGTGGGGGCCCCCCCACACACACATATGCAGGAATTTCCATTTTTGCCTGACAAGTAATTGTTAACATGTCCTAGTGTGAATTAATTGTGAAAGAAACAGAACATGAGCACAATGTGGCAGGACAGAATGTAACTTTAGATGTCATGTCTTTTCTGCAATATTACATTCTGTTTCTCTTTTCTTTCCCCAATTTCCCATAAGTGCCCTGCTCCATTACTAGATTTGTTTAATTATCAGAATAATGCACTGGGTTCCAACTTCTCTCCCTGAAATTGTACTTGTGATTTCTCTTGTTTCTATTGTCTAGGATTGTGCTTGGCAAAACTGTCAGTAATACAGTATATGGGATATACCTATTACTTATTCTATTGCCCCAAGAAGTATGTTCAAACAGTTCCAGATAAGCAGCATGAAAATCAGACCATCACAGAAGAGCAAGCAAGCAGAATAAGGCCTATAGCTACTGGTTCTTCTACCACTTTGAAGATAGGTAAAAACACAATTGCTAGACAGTCAAGCTTCTCAATCCAGAAGATTCAAGAACTATCAGGATTTACAAGAAGGACAAAAAGAGTCTGCTTTCTAAAGATTTTTCAAGCAAATCATGTGTCTCCTTAAGCCCTGATGATGATGATCAGTTCTATGATGGGTTGGTGCCTGCTAGGTCTTATAAATGTGCAGAACATTTATAGAACATGTAATTTTTGTATTCTATTTTATTCTATGTTCCATTTTTATTCTGAAATGTGCTGATCCAGACTTCTGGAACCCTGAAAATAATTTCTTCTTCTGGAAGATTTATTTCTGGAAAAATAAGCTTCCACAATTGGCACTGTCATTCCTTCAGGATTAGGCCCCACAATTGACAAAGTCTTTTCCACCGTTTCTGGCCAAAAGAGAGAGTATGGTATGGTATTCTTTCCTTTAATTTCATCCTCACAATGATAACCATGTGAGATTGGGTTTGGCTTGGAAAAATTAATCAGCTGAAGTGTCACCTGGTACACTTATCCTGCTAAGTGCGGATCTGAACCAGGGTCATTCCACTCCTAGTCCAGCAACTTAATGTGTGTCCTCTTTGAAGAAGGGATATAAATGTAATAATAAAACCAATGGTAATAGGTGCCTTGGCTGCAATACCAGAACAACTGGAACACTATTTGAACACCATCATCATTGACAAAATCACCATCAGTCAATTGCAAAGGCAGCATGACTTGGAACAGCTTGCATCTTGTAGCAATACCCTTAACATCATCAAAGAACAGCATCTGCCTATCTCAAGTCTTTGGGAAGGATATGATAGGTGAACAAAAATGCCAAATCCAGTATAAACATCTGGCTGACTGTGCAACAAACTGTAATAATAATGATAGTGACAGAAATAATATCACACTAATATACAATTTAACTTCGGGATAATGCTCAGATGAGACAATAAATTGAGATAACTTTATTTATTTGTTTGTTTATATATTTCATAGAACAAAGGAAGTTACCATACAGCTGTTCATTTATTCACATAACTATAATGGTTCTCATGTTTTGATTTTCTGGAATCTGCAAGATAACTTACACTGCTGAAAGCCTCATACAAGTGGTCCTCATTTAATAACCACTTATTCAACAACTGTTCATATTCATCATAGCCCTGAATGAGTAGAACTTACAACTGGTCCTCATAGCTGTGACTGTCTCAGTGTCTCACAATGTCTCACAGTGTCTCACAGCCATCATTTGTGACTTTCACTGAAGACTTCTGACAAGCAAAGCCAATGGGGAAGCCAGCAGGAGGTCACAAATGGCAACCACATGATGTCATGCTTAATGACATCATGGGATTTGCTTAATGATGGAAACTGGAAGTTCCAGAACTGCCTTCGCTAAGCAGTGCAGTTACATAATGTTGCAATGCTTAGAGATGGACATTCCAGTCCAATTGCTGCTGTTAACCAAGGACTACCTGTAAAACAACTCAAGCATCAAATATTGTTATTACTGATCCATTTTCCTGAAAATAGCTGCAGTGTAATAGTATTGATATCTGCAGTAACATACTTTGATTTTGAATCTTAAGATGGTTTCTTTTTTGATCTCATTGGCTCACTTAGCTGTAATGTGAAGAAAAGTCAAAGAACTCTAACTGATTTTATTGAACAGGTTTATTATATTGTGTTCATTAACAGACTAGTAAAATTAACATTAAATGTATTTCTGTATT
>JANHZU010005013.1:111981-121996 GCA_032468055.1 Acrochordus granulatus | reverse complement strand
CTTCGTCTGGCTCCTCTGATGAGACCTGTCCAGTATGGTTGAACCTCTGGCAGAGCTCTCATCTTCATTCGAGCACATAAGCCCCCAACCACAGCAAGGTGGTGCCTCACTGGGGGGTCACTTCTCCCTAAGTTATTTTTATTTTTTCACTCAGCTTTTTTTTCCTCCTTGGGCCACCTTGGGTGGTGGGAAGGGTGGTAAAAAAGGAGCTAAGTTTCCTTTCTCTATCTTCTCTTTTGACTTCGCAGCTGTCAGGCCCAAAACTAATAATGGCACATGATAAATCTTTCAAGCTGAATGCTTTATTGTTTAACTCCTATTGACAAAATCTTGATGGACTGAGCACTCTACTATTTGCATCTACAATATACTGTGTGAACTATTAAGGAGGGCCCGTCTTCATTCTTTCTCTCACATATATCTGGGCTGCTTCTTACTTCACTGGAATGCACCCCCTCCCTGCTTGGAATCCACCTCCTTCATGTCATTCCTTCATAGCTGTTTATAATGCAGAGGGATCTTGGGAGGTATAGGATCCTCTGGGGTAGATGTGCTCGCACTGGTAGGAACACAATGGCTCTCTGTCTCTCTTCACCCAGGATGGCTGTGCCTAACATGTTTGTGCCTCCACATGCTTGCAGTTTCAGATGACAAGATATTGCTGAATAAATTATGTGAAAAGGAACTGGATTATTTCCCCAAGAAGCTTTCATCCTTAGTACAGTATTGCTATTATTGCCCTCCAGAGTGTGAAAAGTTATACTTTCCCAATTGAGCTACACTGTATGTTTCATGTTGTATTTCCTGAAGACAATTTCAACTTCTGTTTTGTAAAATACAGTGGTACCTCACAAGACGAGTAACTCACAAGACATGACACTCGCAGGACAAGCAAAAAAATTGAATAAAATTTATTCCGCAAGACAAGCTGCGACTCACACAAACTTTGCGCGATAACTTCCGCGTCATCAGTCAGTGTGCTCTGTATTTCTTGTTCAGGCAGCAACCCCACGCGAGAGTTCCGTCGACACGGCAAGTGTGTGCGTGCATTCTGCCACTCTACCATGTGGTTTACTCCATTGCACAGGTGGCAATTCCCATGTGAGAATTCTGCTGATGCGGCAAGTGCATGTGCGTATTCTGCCACTCTACAGTGTGCTTTACTCCACTGCACAGGTGGCAACCCCACGTGAGAGTTCTGCCGTGGCAAGTGCATGCACGCATTCTGCTGCTGCGTGCAGTTTACTCCATTACTGTGCGTAACCTTGCCAGTATCCTGAGTGCAATGAGCCCCCGCTTCTCTCATTGCGTAAACAGCTTAAATTAAGTGAAAGGTGTTCAAGAGGTGGAACTCCGGAGACTTCAGACTCCACATTCAATCTCCAGGCAGTCCCCTCCGCCACGTTGGGATATTCTCAAAGTGCGTGCACACACACACACACAGACAAAATAAAGCAGAAGTTGTCCTTGACCAAAATAAGCAGAAACCCCCCCGTCATCGCTTCTCCCTTCATTGTACAAAGGCAAGAAATGCTTCCAAACCACCCATGATGCCTGGAAAAGCTGAGCCCTTTTGCCTTGAGTGGCGGCAGCAGTGGATTCTCCAAGCCAGCAAGCAGCAGCCAAGGCCAGAAGCTGCCTCGAAGCATATCCATAAGTGCTGATTTGTTTCTTCTATTTCTGCTTTATATTGTGTGTTAATCATGGTTACTTGTTTCAGATGTTAGGGACAATCATTTTTACATGAAATTCCGTTGAAAATTATGTTTTGGCGAGTATTTTGGAGGGCATGGAACGGATCGTCCGATTTTCTATTGTTTTAAATGGGAAACCTCATTTCGCTTTACGAGCATTTCGCGTTAAGAACTTTCTTCCGGAATGGATTAGTCTCATCTTGTGAAGCACAACTGTAGTATCAGAGAGAGAGAAAAAGAAGAGAGAAGAGGGGGTAGGGGAGAGAGAGAAAGAGAAAAATCACCTAGGGCTTGTTTATAAAAACATAAGAGTTTGCTAAGATCACTTAACAATGTGATCATCATTACTTCCACTTAACGTTGAACTGACTACAAAGATCCCTACTGAGGGATACCTTCAAACATGTGAATTTATGAACTGAGTGTGCCAATTTCTGGTTTAGAAAATATCTTGTTGTAGAATAAATTGTGATGCATCTTTGGAAGAAAAGTTTTGTTTATTTTGTTGTTATTTCTCTTTCTTGGAAGAATAAGCAGCTGAGCCAACTTCCTTTCATCAGATTTTTCCTTTCCCGAAAGATGAAAAGAGATGAAGATGAATGAAGCTGCTATTGAAACTTTGGAGTCAAAATCTGTCAAATATGAAAAATAAGCAGCTCTCCCATTGTTTTTTATAGTAATTTTATTAAAGATTATAATTACAATAGTAAAACTAATACAAAATAAAAGATAGAAGGATAAAAAGAGTAGAAGATTCAGAAAATAAAAAAGTAAACTATATAAAGAATTATAGAATAGAAAAAAAGAAAAGAATATAATAAAGAAAAAGAAAAAAATAAAGAAGTGACTTCCCACCTTCCTCACAAGTATAAATAATTTTAATAACTTACCACCCCCTCTTAGGAACAACAAATGGTCTCTTCCTCCCATAGCCTGTCTCTTATTTACAAACAAATCCATAAAGCACTGTCAATTCAGTCTTAGTGTCAACAACATTCTATCAAAGATTACCAGAAATAACAATATAGCTATTTTAACCTTGATCAAATAAACCAATTTTACATTTTCCATTAAAACTTATTTCAAATGTAACATGTGCTTTTCCTGGGTTGAATGTGTGAAAGGAGGAGGAGAGGCTCTAGCAAACATGAAGACCCTAAAAGACTATCCAGGACGGAAGGCAGTCCTTGACAAAAAACAAGGACTGTATCCTTGTTTTTTGTTTTGATGATATTACAGTCACATATAACCCCCTACTGTATTTTTATATTCACAAATATGAATACAAAAATCTACCAGGCCAAAACTCAGGATCCTTTACACTCACCACCTACTATGAATCTGCATAGATTTTTCCCCTACTTTTCCCTCCTATTTTAATGGCAATTTAAAAAATCAAAGCTCTTGCTGGACAGGGACAAGACTAACAGTGTTTTCTACCAACTTGAAAAATTAAGATGTCTTCTTATATTTCTTTTTAAGCCAATTAACTCAATATATGCCCTTGTTTGGAACACATTCTTCTCAACAGTCACTGTTTCTAAAGCATCATTTCTAATCATAAATTGGTTAGTGTCATATCAGTACCAAATAGCACAAATTTACTCCCATCGATCTTCTGTGAAGCAGATCTTTTATACTCCCCTTCCTTATATTTGTTTATTCACATCTCACTTTTATTATTTTTACAAACAACTCAAAGTGGTGAACATATTTAACACACCTTCCTCCTCCTCTTTCCCCCACAACAGCAACCCTGAGAGGTGAATTGGGCTGAGAGAGAGAGAGAGTGACTGGCCCAAAGTCACCTAGCTGGCTTTTATGGCTAAGGCAGGACTAGAACTTGTGACCTCCCAGTTTCTAATCTGTTACCTTAACCACTAGATCAAACTGGCTCTATCTATCTATCGATCGATCAATCTAGCTAGCTAGCTAACTATCTATCTACTGTATCTAGATACCTGAGTGATGAAAATTGTGAGCACCAATTTGTTAAGTAATGCATTAATTCAAATTTGTTTCTGTTACAGATAGTGTTCTAGGAGGCTATTATATATTTAATCACCACTCTAAATATCATCAGGCCTACTTCTGGATTCATCTTAATATATAAATAAAATTGTTATTCTGAGAAAAGAACCACTTTTGTATTTATTTGGGGAATAGTGCTCTTTATCCTGGAAAGTGAACATAAAAATCTAGCATAAGACTCTTCAGAGCTGATTGCATCCTCCTATTTAGGCAGTCATATTGTTTGGGGCAGCAGACAGCAATGGAGAGCTATAGAAAGTTCTGCTAAGCTATATAGTCACAAGAATGAACCATCAGAAAGTTAACCACAGTACTTGTCTTAAAACATTTGTGTGCTTAGCAATTTAGTAATTCTAAATATAGAATTTCTAGATTTTCCACTTGTCACTAATACAAACATTCAGAAATTATAGAACATTGACATCTTAAGAAATGAATCCCAGGATCTTAGCAGAAGTCTGATTTTAAAAGAGAAAATCAAATGTGTCTTATTAGGCATTAGAGATACAACAGGGATAGTCCAGAGTTCAGGAGCAAATTAGCTGCTTTTCATGTAAAAGTCAGTTCCCACCATCTCTAATTAGAATTTAGCTTGAAATTACTGTACAGGGAACATTGGGTCTTAAGAACAAGGGTTGGACTCAGAAGAAAACCTCTGCCAAAGCCAATACCGTGAGAAGGAAAATGTATATTTATAATGTGAGCACGAGGCACAGTCTTCCTAAGCTTTGAGGGTGGCCTTGTGGCTAAGATGCTGGACTTGTCAGCCAGAAGATTGGCAGCTGAGTTCAAGAACCAGGCACTGCATAATGGGGTGAGCTTGACACAGAAGCTTCTTTGGACAAAAGCTGCCTCCCTCCGCTATGAAATGGAGATGAGCACTGCCCCCTAGAGTTGGCTGCAACTGGCAGGGGAAACCATTACTGTTAGACCTCAGGTTGCAAATCCCATTGCCACTATAGATGTTCATTCTAATTTTAGTTGCATTTTCTTCAGCAAACAAGATGAGTATCATTCTATTATTCATGTGTTTCTGGTAAATTCAAGAAAAGGAAAGAAACAAAAGCTTTAGTGACCACCAATCCCTATATAGAGGAAGAAGAGAAGCAAATTTTAGTACATCCTTTCCCTCCTGTTTTTTCCTTGGACTAGGACTCATATTCCTTTTATAGTCAAACTAACACCATCCTTCTGTGCCCAAGAAGAAGCTATTAGGAGGCTCATGAGAATCCCAAGATGGAAAAAAAAATGAAAGAATATATATGTTATTACATTTTGTTTCTTCCAGGACACACTGCTACATTTTTTTAATTTTTCTCCAACATGTAATGGTATGTGGGAGAACCTTGGGAGACCAGAGGAAAATCTGTAGATTAGACAACCATTATACAAAAGACATCTCAGTCCGCAGAAGCAGAGAGAATGTGGGAATGGACCCTGCCTAGTTTTCTGAAGAGTAAAAGTAAAGGATGAGAGAAATACGTTCAGATTTGCAAAATTCTGTTAACTTTACAATAAAGTTAGAGGTAGTACTCAAAGTTGTGCTTCTTGCAGGGGTACCATGAAGAACTAACAGCACATCAGCAAACCTATTAAGTGGAAAGTGCCAAACACTGGGCCAAAGTGAAAGTAGATGTGAAACATGGCATTCCCAGCCCTAATACACTACCTTAATTATGCTGCATACAAGAACTCTAGGTGGAAGAAGTTCTCAGTACAGTAAGGCTGAACATGGAATAGAATAACCTGAAAAACATCCTAACTCTGCAACATGTCACAGGTCCAATTTGTCTGCAGGTAGTCCTGATTACATAAATTGAGACCAGGATTTCTGTTGCTCAGCAAGGCAATTGTTAAGTAAGTTGTGCCTGATTTTATCAGCTTTTTTGCCTCAGCTATTAAGCAAATCACTGAAGTTGTTAAGTGAATCACATGGTCATTAAATAAATACAACTTCCCCCATTGACTTTGCTTATTGGAAGCCAGGTGGGAAAAGTCACAAATGGCAATCACATGACCTTAGGACACTGTAACCATTGTAAATACATGCTGTCTGCCAAGTAACCAAATTTTGATCACAGGGCTGTAGGGATGCTGTAATGGTCATAAGTGCAAGGACTGGTCATAAGTCACTTCTTTCAGTACTGCTATAACTTCACATGGTTGTTAAACAAATGGTTATAAGTTGAGGGCTACCTGAGTTGATGGCAAACTCATTAAAATATGGCTCTTTCTGGTGCCAAATGATGTAGGGAAAATATTTGAGGTGATCCTGGTTGGAATTTTCCTCTCTTCATGGGAGTCCATATGTAGCAAAGCATCCCTGTGTCGGTGGAACCAACTCTATTAAAAGAATCTAGAGACAGAAGATTCATATCTAAAAGGCAGGTAAGTAGATCAAAGAAGCATCTCTGACTTCCTATTCCTACAGTGAGGTGGGGGAGGAAATAAAGTAAATATAGTTCTTTAGGAAAGCAGACAAAAGAAATGCCCAAGAAAAGCAGTTTTCATATTAGGAGAAAACACTAAACTCAGTAAATGAAAAAAGAGGGAGCCTCTTGCTTGCTCTTAATGCTTCAGTTGGTTAATAAGATAAAAGGTTAATGAGATAATGGTTAATGAGATAAAAGGGCAAAAAAATGGTACTGCTTCATCTTCAGCAAAGATTACACCAAGCTAAAGAGAAAGGCATTAGCAATCGTCTCGATGAAAATCCAGGCTTTTCAGAAGTACAAACATCATTTAGAAAAGTTACTGAGAATCAAACTCACCTCATAGTGTAGTTGTTATGCGGAAAATAGGAGGAAGAAAAAGTATTAGGTATGTTTACTGCCTTGAATTATTTATACAAAGTAATAAAGGTGGGATAATACATAAAATAACAAATAAGTATCCTGAAAGAAGTCACTCTTGGTGGGTTGCAATCCTGAGCAGGAGTATCCATGCTGTAACATTTTGCTGTAGATCTTTTAGTGAATAAAGCCGTTGTTGTACAACTTCAGATGATTAGGCTGATTTGTGAGAATCAGAAGGGGGGTGCTGTGCCTTGTGTATGAGAGACTCAAGAAATTCTCCCCCCTCAATTGCTGCAACTTTGCAAGGCCCCTCATAATGGCAACGTTTTGTTAGACTGCATGCAAGAATACTGGAGTTACAAGGCAGTGCATGGATTTTATAGGGAGAAATGCAAACCATTATGTAAAATTATGTAATGATAACTGGGGCCAGAAAAAGATCCTGAGCTATGTTTTAGAGATACAACTGCCTACCTGGCACCTGGGAAATGTTGTTTATGCCACTCTGATCCCCAGGTTTCAGGACTTTATTTTAAAAATGTAATAAATAATTTAGAAAGCAAAGTCTTTGAAAATCATGCGTGATCACATATCCTGCTATCTATTGGGGTGTAATAGCAACCATGGGATCATGATAGCATCTCCATCTTTCTCTCTCTCTCACTATCTGTCCATCCATCCATCCATTTCTATCATCATATTCATTGATCCATCAGTCCATCAATCTATCAATTCATCCATCTATCCAGTCCTAGGTTAACAAGAAAGATCAGTGTTCTCACCTACAGAAATATTTCCCTTATATATACAATATCAGGTTATCTTAATTTTTAAAAGTTTTCCTATTCCTAGGTCCATGTTAGATCCTGAAATTATACTTTAGTATATTTTCAGGAGGAGATTACAGTTTAATATTTACAGAATATTGTAAATATTTTTTACAGAATATAACTGTCTTTGATTCTTTTGGAACTTAGGAATGGTTTCTGGTTACTGTCCTCAAAATTGTAATTTACTCTTTGGTATTGTTAAATGTACAAACATATATAATCCAGTCTATCTTGTAACTAGTTTATATATACAGGTAGTCCTCAGATTACAACAGCAATTTAGACTGGGATTGCTGTCACTAAACAATGCAGTTGTAAAGCACAACATTATGTAATTGCATTGCTTAGGGATGACAACCCTGGCAATCCTGGTTGCCTTTGTAACCCCAAGATATGTGGGTTCTTAAGTGAGAAGTGGCAGAAGTCCCAGGTAAGGAGCATGGGGGTGCCATGGGGGAGGACAAGGAGGCCCTGGAAGGGTTGAACTAGGTTGCATGTGAGTTGGGGAAGATGGGGTGGGCTTGGATGGCCTGGTGCAGGCTGCAAGCACAGGAAGCTGGGGGATGGATGGTGAACAGGGGGTATAAGTTCAGGAAGGTTGGGGAAACTTACCAGAGTGATTTACAATCTTACCTGCTGACTTCCCCATTGATTTAGCTTGTGGGAAACTCCAAGGGAAGGTCATACATGGTGATCATGAGATCAAGAGTCACTGTAATCATTGTAAGTGCAAGCCAGTTGCCAAGTGCTTGAATTGCAGTCATGTGACCATGAGTGTGCTGCAACTCCCTGAACTTTGAGGACTCGTTGCAGGTATAACTTGTTCAGTGCCACCACAACTTCGGTCGCTGAGCAAATTCATTCATGCAAGGACTACCTGTAAATAAAAGCAGATGCATCATTATACAGAAGTGCATTCACTAATGTTTTTCCAGAATACAAATCTTTTCTTTTTAAATAGCCACGTTATGTTACAGAGATCTTGCAGTTATTAAGACAAGCCTATCCAAGTAGGCTTGGATAACCAGAGATTGAAAGACTAATATATCTTCAACTGGATTATTAACTGGATGAAGCAAGTGCCAGAGAATAAACTGGTTTTCTCTATTTTGGCTATCTAGAGGGTTTAAATATCAACTCCCAACATTCCCAGGTGGAGAATTCCAACTTATCTGGAAGTGCTAAAACAAGGAAGTTTGGTATAAATTGTTTTATATCGAGTTTGGGATTAGTTTTAATTACTGCAGAAATACATGGTTCTCTATTCATTTTGTCTCTTTATCTCAAAATCTCACTTCCACTTTGTGCAATAACAGAGTCAGCACTTCTCTCTACCTTGACTTCAAATCAACAGGGCTATATTTCTTCCCTTTCAAAGAAAAAACTTATTTTTCATGTAATCTTCTGACATTAATTAAATTGAATGCCTCTTCTTCCTATCATATATTTCTGGAAGTCAGAAGATTTTCACTTGTATAATTCAAGATCTCTTTCATTAGATGATCACTTGCAAATCACAGTATCTGGCTCCTATTCCACCAGCAAGATAACCTGCCTTTCAGGAATACTGTATAACTGCAAGATGACATTCAGAAGAACACTGACTCCTCTGAAAATTGTCTGCCTGTCTGTTTTTCTCTATCATCTATCAACATACAGATGCTTATGTGATGCTGATGCTTCTATATAGGTACCATTTCAATACATATGCCACATATAATGATGTTAACAACACTTCAACTCTAGTTGCTACCAAAGGAGTTGCTATTTCTTCATTTAAGATAATAATAAAAATTGTACCTCTCTCCCTTTTTTTCCAACCTATTTCTCTATTCTTTTTCACATATAAGTCTGTAAGCAATTTTATGCGAAGAAAAGAGGTGAGGAATCTGTGGCTTGTCAAATGTTGCTGACCTATAGTATAGGCTGAGGGGTGAGGGGTGCTTGGACCACAATTCAGTAACATTTTGCAGGCTAGACACACTGATTCTCATACAGTGACCAAAAATATACTTGGAATGCAGCATTCATATTATATTTAATTCCTCGTTAAGTTCCTAATATATTGCATACAAACAAAATAACGGTGTGTGGTGGTGTGGGTGGCTCAGATGCTGGGCTTGCTGGCTGAAAAGCTAGCAGCTTGAGTTTGAGACCTAAGAGCTGCTGCTTAGCAGGGTGAGCCCCTGTTGTGTGCCAAACTCCTGCCAACCCTAGCAGTTCAAAAGCTTGTAAAAATGCAAGCAAATAAATAGGTTCTGCCTAATCTGGTGGGGAAGATAACAGCATTCTGTATGCCTTTGCATATAATCATGTGTAGCGGTTTGTTGATGGGATCTGACAGCATCCAATAGGTCAGATGAAGCGAAAGCAAGAGACAGGCAAAGTGATGCTTGGAAAGGAGAAAGATAGATGAGCAGAACCAGATGCTTGATCTACTTGCTGCTGCCTTCCCTGAGCTCTCTTCCTCTTTTATTCATATGTGACATAGTACATCATTTAGTTGCAGGATGTGTACATCATACAATCAAAGAGGTCAATCAGACCAGAGTTAATAGTTTCCAGAGACTGAGACACACAAACTAAAAGGTGATAACTATTTCTATTAGGATTACCCTACTAAGATTTCTGCTTACTCTGTAAATAGGCGGTACATGGGTTTGCC
>JANHZU010005013.1:44670-57276 GCA_032468055.1 Acrochordus granulatus | reverse complement strand
CTAGGAGGGCCTTTGTGCAACTTCATATTATGCGCCAGTTGTGCCCCTTCCTAGACCAGAAGTCCCTTCACTCAGTCACTCATGCCCATCGTCATCTCTTCTTTGGATTACTGAAATGTGCTCTACATAGGGCTATCCTTGAAGAACATCCGGAGGTTTCAGCTAGTGCAGAATGCCGCTGTGTGGATGATTTTAGAGTCCAATAGAATGGCCCATGTAATACCTTTATTCTGTGAACTACATTGGTTGCTAGTTTGCTTCTGGATGCAATTCATGATGTTGGCGTTGACCTTTAAAGCCCTTCATAGTATGGGACCAGGCTATCTGAGGAATCGTGTCACCTCAGTAGGGATGTCCTGCCCCACCAGAACCAGCAGAAGAGACCTCCTCCAGATCCCATAAGCCAAGGAATTTTGGCTGATGGGGTCAAGAAGAAGAGTCTTGTGGAACATTATGCCCTGTGGAACATTATGCCCCCAGTGGTGAGGTCTGTGCCCATCTTTACAGCCTTCCAGAAGAGTCTTAAGACATGCCTCTGCCAACTGACTTGGGGTTCCAATGGGGGTGCAGTTATCTTAGAGGTGGTTGGTGGCTCCTTCCCCCATATATATGTTTTGGCTCCTTCCCTCTCAGTCCAGTTGGTTTTTTTAAAGGGTTTTAAATTGTTTTGATTGTAAGCCACCGAGAGTTGTTTTGAGTTTGGCAGTATGTACATTTACTAAATAAGCGAGCAAGCAGGCTAAAGTGATGCAGTACATCTGGAATTCCCTTGACATAATAGGGCTTTCATAAAATGTTCTGGCCTTTGTTTTATTTATCTGAGGTTCTTCATAAAATCCTGTAGCTTATTTTATGTGAAAAACCCTTAGATTCTACATATCGTGGAAAATTCAAAAGAACAGAGCACAACATGGAGAAGAAATAACCAACCAATTCAATGATTGTTGGGTCCCAACTTTACGATAAAGGGGAATCCTGAACAGTGGGAAAGCAAAGTTTTTTATAAAATTTGAGAGATGCAGGGTATGAAATCCTAGGGATCTGATTTGTTGGCACCTTTGGGGTGGATACTTGATGGTGTACTTGGAGTTATTTTCATTGTTAGGTAAAGTGCTTTTTTAGGAATGGCAGCAGTGCTAGCAGCTGTCCATTGTTAAGGAGATTGTAAGTTTAAGTCATCATGTAATTCAGTATCCTAGAATAAAGATGGAGCATGGAGGCTTCTCACTTTCTTAGTGGGTTGCAATTCCCTATATAGTGAGCAAGTCTTCTGTTATTTGCTTTAGATGAGATTCAGGGTCATTGTCCAGATAGTCTATTTAGGATTTTTAGGAATAGGCAAAGAGAGGAGCTGATTTGATCCTGATCATGTCCAAAAGACAGGGAGAAAGGAGATGCAGACTCCATTTGTAATGTGGGCATGACTTTAGGAGGCAGATGGGAGAGCCACAGACTGGACAAGTGGTGTGTAAAAGTTATCTTAGCCCACAGAAGGAGGAAGGGCATTTTTAGAAGGAGCTGTCCCTGGTTTTCCAGAGAGTAAAAAGAAAAGAGGGGAGAAATATTTTAGTGTTGTAAGATTTTGTTAATGTAATCTTACAAAAAAAGATAGAGCTAGTACTCCTGGTTGTGCTTTTTATCTGAAGTACTTCGAAAGGCTAGTTACATCTATTTTTTTCTAACCACACTACTGGTTGACCTTTCCCAGTTCTTCAATATTAAAATGTATTTGTTGAATTAAACAGAAAATAGGACCTCATAATCCAGACAAATAAAATAGTTTACATGCACAGTCTGCCCAGTGTGTGTATCACTAATAACTCAAGCACATGATCTCACCCACAAATACTTTGCTTAGTTTTTTTAACTATGAAACAAAGCATCTAGACAAAAATATTCTTAGTTAAGAAAGAAACTCATAACAGAGTAAAGGAAAAAGGAAAATAAGAGAGAAAACAAAACCTCAGAAACATTCATTCAAAAAGTACAGAATGTGTGTAGTATACTATTAAAAAATTTGGGGCCATAAACATACATTTTCTAGCAAATATTTCTTATATGTGATATATTTCTTTTATCTTGTATAGGTGTTTATTTAGCACAAATAAATACCAATCACAGTGCAAGGTGGTTGCTAAGTGAGTAACACATGATTTTCCAACTTTTTTTTGCCATAGTTGTTATGTGAATTACTGCAGTTATTAAGTGAATCATGCTGTTAAGTGAATCCAGCTTCCCCCATTGACTTTGCTTGTTAGAAGCCAACTGGGAAGATTGCAAAAAATGATCACATGACTGTAAATACATGCCAGTTACCAAGCACTGAAATTTTGATCATATGACCATGGGGACCCTGCAACAGTTATTAAGTGCAAAGACTGGTTATAAGTAACTTTTTTCAGTGCCATTGCAATTTCAAACAATTGCTGAAAAATTGTAAGTCAGGGACTACTTGTAATCTCTTCTGTCATATATTTACAATTTCACTCACTTCAATACATTGTACTTAAGTAATTGTATGAACTTTGATGCCAAATAAAAATATTTATTTTCTTGTAAATTAAATAATAGTCTTTAATTAAAAAACAAGGCTAATGCCCAATTCTTTCCTAGATGAGGCTACTGTTCCTGCATGCCATAATTAAACTTTTCCTAAGGAAGATGTCATACATCTATAGGTATTCAACCTAATTAATATTACTTACAATTTATTGTTTGAATAAAAAGCCATTCTAATAATAGTAATAGTGATAGCATTCCTAATCACTCAGGGGGATAAAAAATATCTCCACTTGGGCAACTTGAAAAAAAGTTTTACTTTCATTTTGAATGGGCATAAGAAAAAAAATAAAAGTTTGGATCCAAAACCTCCCCCGATTTGACTATACTATAGCTCCTTTATTCCTTTTTCAATGTCCGCAAGAACAAGCTTTAAACAGAATAACTGGTGCCAGATTTCATCTGCTAAAGCCATCTCTTTCAATCTTGGAGGGCCAAATCCTTTCTCTCCTATGGCTTTTTGGATGCTATCTCAGGATCATAGGATAACAGTTTAAATGTTTTAGTTGTCATCTCCATTTCTTGGTGTTTTTCCTCAGATTAGATATTTTTGGTCTAATGTCATGGGAAGAAGGAATAATCTTGAGGAAGAAGGAAGAGCCACTGTCATGACAACAGCCAGGTAAAAGAAAGCTGAGTCTGGGCCAGAACTGTAACCTGAGAAAACATCTCAGGCAAGACCCTTCCTAGTTCTCACAGATAAAGGGAGGGTAGGGGAAGCATATTCAGACTTGCAAAATAACTTTACAATAAAAGTAATTTCAGCGTTCATGATTTTTGATTGACAGTCATCTTGTACATGCCTGTCAAGCCACTAAGAAGGCATCTCCCATGTATATATCTGGAGGCTGAGTCATGGCAACTTGACTTCTTTTTGGTTCAAGATATTTTGCTGCTTATCGAAGCAGCTTCTTCAGTCTCTTCAGTCTTGGATAAGCAGCAAAATATCTTGAACCGACAAGAAAGTAAATTCAGTTGCCATGACTCAACCTCCAGACAATTCTATTTGGATGACTGAGAATCTTATCGATATACTCCCATGTATATAGCCTTTGCTAGCTTTTATTGGGTTTATAAATGTTTTCTGAAAGGCTGATCACATTCAACATACAGTACTTTGCAAAAAATCTTAGGCCATCATTAGATTTGTTAGCAATTGTATAGTGACCATATATTTATTAGAATACAACCAGAAAATACAGGAAATCTGTATGCAGTATTCAAAAATGGGAAAAAGCAGAAAAAACAGCTTCCATAGGCTAAAGTTGCAAGAATTTAGTACTGACTATTTAATACTGACTTTTGCCTGAAGAAGCCATTTTGTTCTGAAAATTGTATTTGTTTAAATTTTGTGTACATGTTTCCTATGTTTTCTGTTTGAATCTTAATGCAGAAACCAAAAAATTATGGATTGTCTTTAAAACTTTACTAAAACAGAGTAGATGGTGCCCTAAGACTTTTACACAGTACTGAATATAATGGTGAAAAGTATCATATAGTAGAATCCATCCATGTATAGTGTGACATGCTAAATTATTGCTCATGCTTTATAGACCACAGTGGCTATGTTTCCACATTACATGGAGGGAAAAGTTCAGCAAAATAATTATGACTTAGTGTGATGGATTGACTCTATAAAAACATATTTTCTGAAAATAACATAAAATCTTATCCAAAAATTGATAGTGAGCTTATTAACTATTCATTTCAATGAAAATATTGCAAAATGTATTTTTGATAATGTACAGTACTTGTATGTATGTTTTGTTTCCTTTGTCTTTTTTTTCTTTTTCTGTTGTTTTAAAAGCATTTAAACATTTATTAAAAAGATTGTTAATAGGATATTACAAAGATCAATATGGTTTAATAGTGTGAATGTAATCTTGAACTGGGTATCAAAACCTTGGAAATTATCAAGGATTATGGCTTTGTAAAGGAGGTAGCAAAAAAATTATTCTACAATTTTTATTTTATTTTTTTATTTATACATGTACTTATATGCCGCCTATTTCCAGACTCTAGGCGACTTACAACATTCATTATATGTTATACATTGTTTTAAACCCCGCCCCCCTGCTGGCCAGCGATGTTCACATCCAGGGCATCCTCCACAGTTCCTGTTCTGCCCCTGAGACAGGCAAGTCCAGCGTCGACTTGCTGTTCCTGTTGCTGCTGGCCAGCTTCCCCCCAAAGGGGTACCCATTCATCTACTCGCATTTTTACGTGCTTTCGAACTGCTAGGTGGGCAGGAGCTGGAGGCTCACTCCATTATGCAGTGCTGTGGCTCGAACCGCCAGCGTGCCAGCCATTTCTGGTCAACACAGAAATGTGTTTGAAATGTGTATTACCTTTTTTGTTAAAAAGATAATACAATCCCAGGTTTATAATTTTGGATCATCAATATGGGCTAGCTTTCTTTTTATGAGCTGGCTCTCTGTTGATATAATGGGTTAGGGTTTATTGATGTCTTTAGAAATGTGACTGATAAATCTATATTCTTTTTTTGGTTTGGGTTTTTTTTGTATATTTATCATTCTTTTCACTTTTCTCTTTTTTGAAAAATTAGTAAGCTTTTCCAGATCCAGTTTGAAAGCATGAGTGTAGAATTTCATACTGCAAATGTAAAATGAGCTGTTTCTGTCATACATGAATACTTGTATCCCACCACTCATCCTAAGTAAATTTTCTCTCAGCTCAGTGGTAATTGTGGAACATCTTTTGCCTGATGATTTGATAGGCTGTTCATGGAATGGACCTTTGGTGAACTGTGCCCAACTGTGTGTTCTTCAGCAATGGACCAGTGGCCTGTATGTAAGGAGTTAGGGTGGGAAAGATAAGGCTACCAAATTTTGATAAAGTGTAATGATATAAATTAGATTAAAATAAAATAATAACTAAGAAATCTCTATCAGGATCACAGTACACGTGTTTATTTCAAGCTTGAATGCTGTCAATCAAGTAAAGAGGGATAATTTGATCTTGACTAATGGGAGTCCTTTCTTTGACAGCTATAAGTGACAGAAGGCATACCTCCACTCAGTTATGTATCAAAGAGTATTAAAACAATAAAGAATGTAAAGATTTGTGGAGACTGAATTATTTTAAGCATAATTAGGTACCCTTCTACATGACTAACACATTTTGGAAGTTTATTTATCATATTTATATGCTACCAATCTCCTAACAGACTCTTGGAGGCTCACAATCAACATTTTAACGTTTTAAATATTTTAAACATTCTAACATTTTTAACAACATTTTAAAACTTTTTTTTAGAAACAATGTGCTAGACTAGTGCAGGCATGACTGCATTGTTCAGTATCGATGCTACTACTTAAAGATGTTAAGTATAACTGGTGTTCATGAGAACAGTAGGTATCAGTTATTTGCTTATTTGCATGCTATATTTCTTAAGTTACATGCTACTCCGCCAATGAACTGTAAAAACGAGAAACACACTGACTGTGGAGGACAGTGGAATCACAGTGCAGAATAATCAGTTGAGAAGATTTTTTTTTTGCAGTGAAATGAAGCACACTGGACCAACCGAACAGAAGTGCTTATGCCAATTTATGTTGGAAAACATTATTTTTGATATGCAGCAAGAAGCAATGGTCAGAAGTTTCCTTCCCAATGGGTTGGAACTAGATTCAGAATTACCCCATGTTTTCATGCTTGTGAGAAGTGGTCAGTGTACTAATGCTAGTACAAGCTTTTTCACAAGCTCAGCATTATGAAATTTCTTTTCACCTTAAAATACAGCAGCCTTGCTTTTCTTCATTGCATTGTCCAGAAAATAATGAAGGATAGTGAACTAGATGTTTATTTGCCACATTACTTGTTGCGGTAAATTTAAATTAACTCCATCCCCAAGTAAGAGACATGGTTGTTTGCTACTTGTCACTTTGAATACATAAAATTGGCAGGAAGGTAATCAAAGATAAGAACTTATCTAGTTTTGTTTAATAATAATAATCTTTATTGTCATTGCACCACGTACAGCAAAAATTTCTACTTGGAAACAGCTTCTGGACTCTGCTCAAAACTGAAAAAAATGAAACTTTGGTTTTAGGTTTTGATGATCAGACCAATTTTGTTATAGAAATGGCTTGAAATGTGGAATGTAAAGCAAAAGGTTGAGCTTGAAATTTTTTTTATATTTTACTGCACTGAAAAAGGCAGAAGTCACTATTTTTTTCTCTTCCTTTGCACTTATCTTTCTCTTAATTAACTTTTTATGTACTTTTATAATGAAACTTGATAAAATTTATAAAATAAAATTGGTGGACTTGGGGATTGAGTAGATTTTCAAATGTATATGAGGAAAATCAGATGAACTAGAGATGAACTTAAGCCAGTTCAGGACTAGGAGTGCCCATTGATACTGCAGTGTACCCAGGGGTGGATGTTTCATCTATAGTGATGCACTGAAGGGACATAGCAACACAGCTTGCAGAGAAATTAGCCACTTTGCCTAAAATGACTAGCACATTTGCAAATCAAGTTCGGTAATACAATTTGTCAGTGAATTAAAATTAAAATTCAATAGAGACATCATGGCAGATTTTAGGCTGACATTGTTCTGTGCTGACTCAAAGATTGGTGGATTCAGCAGTAGGAAAAGGCCCAAAGAAAAGAGAGATGAATTCTAACAGGAAATCAGGACTTTGGAATTATAAAGGTCTTGACCACCATGCTAGTAGGATGAACAGAAAACTGGCTGATAAATTTAGAAATTGAAAATTAAATTTTATGAAGGATTTGGTCATCATTACTAAATTACATGATATTTGGAAACTTTTGGCAAGATTATTGACCTACCAGGTTGTTTATTTAGAGGACCACACCTTCTCTGAGATTTGCAAGGTACTTGTTTTCTGGATGATGACCTAATTCCAATATGCATAAGTGAACTTCCACAGTGTAGTTATAGTTGCTTCATAATGATCTTTGTCTAATTCATTCATATTCTTAGTTCACAGCTGGAGTGGCCCCAAACAAAGTCACTCACTATGCTGAATCTGCACAATGTTTTATAAACTTTGTTTTTCATTTGATATTGCTCATTCTATTAATATCAAACTCCCTAAGTTCTGATTTATTATTATAGTGTACATTTGCTGAGCTCAATAATGATTTAATTAAAAATCAGTATCACTGATAATTGTAGTCTTTCAGTCTAACTTGTGGAAGTTTTACTGAAAAAAATGTTTTCTGTATTTCTGCAATGATCTGCAGCTTCCCATGGAGAGATTTTAGAAGGAAATTCATTGGATTTTTTTTAAGATTTGGAAGTGGGGGACATTGAGGATGCCAGTAAATTACAGAAGAGAAATATAAAAGAATAAAACTGCAGCTTTTTTCTGTTTGACAACAAAAATAGTACCAACATAAAGGCTAAAGAAAATAGAACCTGAAAATGAGGCAGAAAAACAGAAATCTCATTGCAGAGCAGAGAAATTACAAAAGAAAAGAAATACTAAAAAGAGCCATGTTGATTTTTTTTTCCATAAATAAATAAGCTTTGGGGAAATTACAGCACATTTCAATTCAGCATTGATCACATGATCAATTGTTATTAATTTTGAACATTTACAAAATAATCCTATATACTAATTAGGTTCTTGCAAAAAGTAGGGATGGAATAGTTCCTGGCTTAGTTCCTTCACTGAGTGAAGAAGAACAAACATCATTGCTGAATGCATAACAAGAAAACAGAAGATAGACTGACACAATGTGAGGTACTTAAGTGGTAAATCTATTGATGGTGATTACACGTCTTGTATCCCACCAGCTTCCTTCAAATTCTGTAGCTCAGAAGTGAGAAGCCTTTTGGTCCCAAGGTCACATATTTATTTATTTAAATTTATTTATTGGATTGCTATAGCTGCCCATCTCTGTAAGTGATTCTTATACTTGCATTTACTTGTATTCAGGATTGCTTAGTTGAATTTTGGGAGTTATTTTTAAACAAACATCTGCTGTGTCTAGGTTTTATATTTTGGGAAGTCTTAATGAAAACCTGAAACTCTAGGTTTGTGATTTGTAAGGTGGCTGACAGCGTTCTGTGCGCCTTAATGTATAAACATGCTGGCCACAGAAGCATCTTCGGACAACACTGGCACTTTGATTATGAAATGGAGATGAGCACTGCCCCCTAGAGGCAGTCACGACTGGCAGGAGAAACTTTTACCTTTATCTTTTTTTTAAAGGTGGCTGAAGGTGGTTCTCACTTGAGATGCAAATGACCAAGCGCAAATTATTCTACTTCGGATACATTATGCAGGGACCTAGCTCTCTGGAGAAGGTTCTAATGCTTGGGAAGTTAGAAAGAAAGAGAAGAAGAACAGCAACAAGGTGGATGACTTAGGAAGACCTCAAGGACCAGATTAGGGAAAGATTGTCTTGGAGAAAATCTAGCTATGTGGTCACTAAGATTATAATGACTTGATGACACATAATCCTTACAACTATAAAAGTAAAAAAAACCCAGTACATACACATACAGACTAATAATTATCTGAAGTATTTCTTCCATTACTAAACTGCACCACTACCACCATCACAACCCCTAAATTTGACTTTGAATGAATAATAATATGTGAATAATAATGTGAATGAATAATAATTACAAAGGGACCAAGACTGAGCTTTCCAAACAGACTGACCTTAGGTTGTTCAAACAACCTCATTTTCCTAGTTGATTGTCAAATTTTAGCAAGATAATGGCAAACTGCACAAAAGGATATTTATATTAGGCATGCTTGGCAGGTCCTTTTGGCAGTTAAGTAAACAAACATCTCCATTCTTTAGCAATGTCTTTTGTTCCTATCTGGGAGAAAAACCACTCCCCAAACTGGACACTGAACTCTATTAATTGTATCCTTGGATCTTCTATAATATTACTTTATAATTTAATTTTGGGGGAATTCTGTTTAGTTTTATTCTAGAAATCTTTTTATACAGCCTTTCTCTTTCCTTCCAATATTCCTTAATTTACTATCTGCCCTTAAACATCTTCCTTAAAGCAAGAATTACTTAATGGAACAGTACCCTGATTGTTTTTGGTAAAAAAATTTGACTCTTGCAATTTACTCCTCCATGGGGTAATGTTTGGCCATCAAAGTGACAGCTTTGGATACTGGATCAAGAAGAGTCTAACCAGATGTTCAGACATGCTGAATAAAGATCTCTGTAAAGAGAGGCTCAGTCCAGCATGGCAAAAACACCAGAGAAGTCCTTCTATTATTAACATTCAGCTAGGGCATTCACAACATATATATGAATTTCTGCAACCCCATCCAGCCCTGGCCACTTTGGGGAATATGGAAGTTTGAGGAACTGTCTTGTTTTGTTCCCTATCTTCCTTCTCTCTTGAACGTCAGAGTGAATTTTGGATAAGTTGCTTCAGCAGAAGAGCCTTAAATTTGTTAAGTATATCTTAGCTTCTTTTTCTTCCACAAAAATGGATTGGTTATACCAGAAAACATCTCCTGAGGATGGAGCTAGCCTGTCCTCTAGTTCAGTCCGTTAAATGTCCTGATTAAAATGATGCTGCTTCGGGGCAAATTTTTGATACCCAGTTGGGTGAATCTCTTCTGGCTTCCAATACTACTGAAGCGGGGACTGCTAAGGAAGGAGAATCTGCTTGCATTCCAGGCAGTGGTGGAATTGCAGTGTGTACAGTATAATGTTATCAAGTCAAATTGTAGCAGAAGGAATAGTTACTCTTTGTAAGGAAATGATTGAATATTCATAAATCTATTTATGTGACTGCTCTGGAAAGAAAGGAATTAAGGAATCTCTTCATGATGAAATAACAGTTATCCAAAATGCCAACTTGCAACAGCAGCGGAAGAGGACATTTCATGCTGCCATGTGCCAAGATTAAAAGCAGCTTAATTTAAAATTCAAACGGATGATCAGAATAAGAGAGATCTTAAAAGAATACAAGGAGATTAAACCTATAAGCATTTGAAAATAATTACTTGATTGGTTAATACAGTTCTGAAAGTTTGGTTGACTTTTTGGAACACTGCCTACTGATTCTTGTTTGACTTCTTCATTTTCAACATTTATATGATATATATAAAACAGCATCCCAAGAAGTGCATCTCTTATCATTATTAAGTTTGTAAGAGGGACAGATATTATAGAGACTTGATATTAAGACAATCATGGAATCAAAGGAGCACAGCTTTCAAATCTTCCCAGATAGATAGTCCTTGACTTACAACTGTAATTGGGATCAGAATTTTGGTCAAAACTCATGATCATTGTAATCCGATTTTACAACCATTTTTATGCCAGTCGTTAACCAAATCTTGTGATCGTAAGTCTGAATCCATTCTCCTGTATCTTGCCAGAAAACAGCAAAAACCACCAGAAACTGTCAAAAAAACATCACAAATCATGGTTACACGATTCAGAGATGCTGCAATAAGTCTAAAATATAAGCCATTTGCTAAGCACCTGAGATGCATTCTTGTGACCATGCAGGGGTATGTGGGCAGCACAACATTTTACGATAGCTGGTAGTGCCTTATAAGCTATAAAGCACCCTTTCTGAGGCTGTTGTAACTCCAAATGGTCATTAAACAACTGGTTGTTTGTCAAGGACTACCTGTATACCATTTTCAGGAATATCTTTAAGTAAACAGTTTGATCCATCATGTATTTTAGCAAAAGAGAAATCTATTAAGTATTTTTATCTGTTTTCTGCAATATTTTGCCTTACAATTTCTGGCTGCGCCAAGCATTTAATACCCTGAAAAGGCTCTAGAATATCCTGCTATTTAATGTGAAAAAAAATACTCAAACCCTAAACCTTGAGATAATTAATAATTGGTAATTATAGTGTTCTTGTTTTATTCTTCAGCAGGGCTTTTTGTTAAGACAATTGACAACAACCTAACTATCTCTGATCATTATGCTAAAAATCCTCACACACTCCTTCCTTCAGCTGAGAAAAGAAGGAAAAAGCATTTTCTTTCTGCCTGAGAAAATTTGACTTATTTGACTGCTCAGATCTTGAAATTAAGAAGGACAGAATTCTTGCTTTGAGGAGCAACTTTGTCTTTATGAAAATGAAAACATCTTTTATCATATCAAGCCAGCAAGCAGTGCAGCAGTACAAAGGGAGTGGTCCTTCCCATTCGCTGCCCCTTCCCTCTTCAATCCAGTAATCTTGGTTTCTCCTGAAGCAGTTAACATTGTTTTTGTTCTTACTCCCAAGTCAAAGGATGCTTGCCCAAAATGACTTGGCAAATGCATGTATATATAAATGTTACATTTTTCACCTCTGCTGTATCAAGAAGCTTCAGTGTTCTACCATAGGGAAGGATAAAAATAAAAACCTTTGTTTTTGTTTTTATCCTTTCTTGATCTGTTTTTGCTTTAGTAAAGTGAAACACTTTCAAGATTTCCACTTCCTGCATGTTTCTTTGAACTCACTGTTTTTTTTCTCACTGAACTGGATGTCCCTTTCCAATTACTAATGGTAATTACTGATTACTAAGTGATTTTTTAATTGATCAGTATACTGGTAGCCCTCAACTTATGACCACAATTGAGCCTCAAACTTAAGTCATAAGTTGCTGCAGTTGTTAAGATGCCCACATACTGCCTCACTCAATTACTGCAATCCCAACTCTCCCTGTTGTAGTCGTTAAGTGATTATTACATGGGTTGTTAAGTGGATGGAGTGAAAGAGCTACCTGCTGAAGGGGGCAGGCAGCTCCCCTACATGTGCAGAAGGGAATTGCGCCAGGCTTAAGAAAATAAGCTCATCTCGCTTCTTGGAGAGCAAAAGCACTGCCTGATAGATTGATCTTGTCTCACGTGGCTGATGAAAAAAATCCCTCCTGAAATCCAAGATTTTGTAACAGACTTTTTTCAGCCAACTTTCATGAATTGTGTTGTCATAAATCCGTGTTTTCTAATCTTGGCAAATTGAAAATGAGTGGATTTCAGTTCCCACAATTCTCAGCAATGGCTATGTTGGCTATGAAATTCTGGTAGTTGAAGTCCATATACCTGGAAATCACC
>JANHZU010005013.1:14518-33151 GCA_032468055.1 Acrochordus granulatus | reverse complement strand
CTGAAACAAGTAACCATGATTAACACATGTTATAAAGCAGAAATAGAGCAAACGAACCAGCACTTACGGATCTGCTTTGAGGCAAGTTCTGGCCTCGGCTGCTGCTTGCTGGCTTGGAGGATATACTGCCGTCACTTTAAAACGACTTTTTCCAGGCATTGTGGGCGGTTTGCAAACCCTTCTTGCCTCAGAGAAGCAACAAAGGGGAATTTCTGCTTTATTTGGGACAAGGACAATTTCTACTTTATTTTGTGTGTGTGTGTGCATGTGCACGTGCGCGCTTTGAGAATATTCCGGAGAGGACATGAGAGGAGGGAGAGGGGACTTCCTGGAGATTGAATCGGGAGTCTGAAGTCTCAGAGTTCTATCTCTTGAATGCCTTTCACTTAATTTACGCTGTTTACACAGTGAGAGAGGAGAGCTCCGTTGTGAGATTTTCCATGTGAGCTCATTGCGTGGTGCTCATTGTGATCAGGAACGTCAACCTGCCGCCCATATGGGAATGGAGTAAACTGCGCGAGAGAGGAGAGTTGGCAGAACGTGCATGCATGCTTGCCACATCGGCAGAACTCTCACACAGAGTTGCTGCCTGAACGAGAAATACAGAGCACGCTGACTGATGACACGTAAGTTATCGTGTGAAGTTTGCTTGTCATGTGAGTTGCGGCTTGTCTAGCGGAATAAATTTGATTAAATTTTTTGCTCGTCCTGCGAGTTTCTCATCTTGTGAATTACTCGTCTTGTGAGGTACCACTGTACTTCATTCTGTAAAAGCTGTATGATGTGAGTCTACGTAAGATGATTGCTAATTTCATCATACAGCTCTTCTACATTAGTTCTTAAGATCTTTTGCTAAATCAGATGGCATGGATGTGAAGAGGTCACATCAAGCAAGATCATCACCTCATCTTGAGAGATCCTGCATTGTTGTAGATCAGGTAGAAATTGTACCACTGAGTCATCTGTGGTCCTGGAGGTTTTTGTAAGGAATTGTAACTGCTCAGTTAAATATTTTGTGAAATTATATGTAGGACTCCCGTTTTGGGGGTTTTAGGGTAGCATTCAGGTGGTTATGGTTATGGGGTGCTATGGGAGCTGGACGGCAGGTTGTTGCAGGAGAAGACATTCCCGATGGTTAGTATCGGTGGTATGTTCTGGCCCTCTGAGCTCACACCTGGCCCCTGGTCAGCATACCCTTGGTAGCCCTGGGGTCCACTTGCTGCTGATAAATGCCAGGTCAGTTAATAATAAAGCTCTTCTTACTTGTGACATCATTGGGGAGGAACATGCTGACCTGATGTGCATTACTGAGACCTGGCTGGCTCCTGAGGGGGAGGTTGCCCTCTCAGAGATGTGTCCAGCTTGGTTCAAAGTCTGGCAGCAGTTGAGACCCCAGGGCAGGAGAGTGGTCATCCAAGAATCTCTGTTTGCCTCTAGGGGCCTTGCTCCACATGTTTCTGGTTGTGAGACCCTGTTTTTGAGACTTGGCTCTTGGGACCAGTTTGGACTGTTGCTACTGTACCAGCCTCCCTGCTGCATAGCATCATCCCTGCCTGAGCTGACTGAGACTTTTTCAGGGTTGGCAGTAGACTTCCCCAGGCTGATGGTCCTGGGGATTTCAACTTGCCATCCCTGGGTATGTCCTTGGGTTTGCTCAGGAGTTCATGGCTCCCATGGCAGCCATGGGCCTTTCCCAGATTATTGCAAGCTCTACTCAAGACAGTGGCCACACTCTGGATATGATTTTCTTGTCGGAGCAATGGCAATGTGAACTGGAAGGGGAACTTTTAGTGTCCCCCTTCTCATGATTGGATCACACTTGATGTCTCTGAGATTCTCTTATGCTACCCCCTCTGCAGGGAGGCAGGACCCATTCGAGTGGTCCAGTCCCAGCAACTGATGAACCTGGAAGGGTTTCAGAGGGAGCTGGGGGATGTTCTGAGGATATTGCTGCACTGTCTTGTCGAAGCCCTGGTTATGTCCTGGAATCAGAGGGCAGCCAAGGCTTTGGATAGGATTACACCTATGCAGCTTCTCTCTATTCATCGCACTTGACAATCTCTGTGGTTCACATGCTTCATGGAAGAGTTTGCGAGTCCTGAAAAGGGACACCTGGAACACTGCTGGTGGATGATGAGGAAAGAATCCAACCAGACACAAGTTAGAACTTTTGTTGAAGCCTATCTTGGGGCAATAAGGGTGGCAAAACGTGACTATTTCTCTGCCCTTATTGCATCTGCAGGGTGCTGCCCATTGGCCCTATTTAGAGTTAGCTGATCCCTTCTTGGTAGGGGGGATTTGAGTGACCTTCTACAGGTCTGTGTGGAGGAATTTGCTGAGCACCTGACAGATAAAGCTGCTCAGATTCGGTCCCAATTGGAAGCCATGCATGAAGCAGATCCACTAGAGATGCCAAGGGAGGGGCTGCCCAGTTATCTGGAAACAATTTGATCCTGTTGTTCTGATGAAATGGACAGGGTCCTTGATGCTGTTAGTGTGACCACCTGTCAGTTAGATCCTTGTCCTTCCTGGTTGGTGAAAGCTGCCAGGAAGGTGACTAATAGGTGGGTCTACACAGTGATAAATGCCTCACCGCAACAGGGGTTTTTCCCTGGATCTTTTAAAGTGGCCCTGGTTCATCCCCATGAAAAAAATAATTGTTGGACTCCACCTGCCTGGACAACTATCATCCAATCTCCCACCTGCCTTTTTTAGGTTGAGAAAGTGGTTGCATGGCAGCTTCAGAGGATCCTGGAGGAAATAGATTACCTGGACCATTTTCAGTCTGGGTTCAGGCCCGATTATGGGATGGAGACAGGATTGGTCACTCTTGTCAATGATCTCTCGCGAGATCATAGAGGTAGTGCATCTATCTTGGCCCTCCTTGACCTCTTGGTGGCTTTCAATACTATTGACCATGGTATCCTTTTGGGTCAGCTGTAGGGGCTGGGGCTGAGTAGTGCAGTTTTGCGCTGGTTTAGCTCCTTTCTCCATGGCCAGTCCCAATCAGTGTTAATAGGGAGAGAGAAGTCCAGCCTACAGCTGCTACTTCGTGGTGTGCCACAGGGCTGTGTGCTTTCACCTCTTCTTTTTAACATCTACATGAAACTGCTGGGTGAAATCATCTGTCACCATGGGATGAGGTACCATCAATATGATGATGATACTCAGATTTACATCTCCATCCCTGGTGATCCAAGTGATGCTGCCTTGGCCCTAACTCAGTGTCTGGAGGCTGTTTGGGTTTGGATGGGGGATAACAGGCTTTGGTTGAACCCTGGCAAGACTGAACTTTGGGTGTTTGTGGTCCTGGCTTTAACTCTAGATGGGGTTGCACTACCCCAGATAGACCCGGTGCATAATCTGGAGGTCCTTCTGGATTGAATGACCAATCAACCTATAAACCAACAAAGGTTTATTTATTTGATTTATATGCCTACAAAATCAAACAACTCTTGGTGGCTTACAATAAAACCATAGAACAATAAAAACCAATAAAGTACAATTAAAACAACCTTTCAGATAAAAAACCCAACTGGAGTGAGAGGAGAGGAGCTAAAAATATATATAAAAAATATATGGGGAACAGAGATGACAAATAATCTAACAACCACCTCCATGTTGATGAAACCCCATTAGACCTCCAAGCTAATTGGCAGAGCCAGGTCTTAAGGTCCTTTTGGGAAGCCATAAGGGTGGGGGCTGACCTCACCTCAGGGGGCAAGATGTTCCACAGGGAAGGAGCAACAGCAGAAAAGGCTCTTTTCTTTGACCCTGCCAGACTAAGTTCCTTGGCTGACGGGATCTAGAAGAAGTCTTCTGCTGATTCTAATGGGAACTTCCCATTGGGGTGATACAATTCCTCAGGTAACCTGGTCCCATGCCATGAAGGGCTTTATAGGTCAAGACCAACACCTTAAATTACACCCAGAAGCAAACTGGCAACCAATGCAGCTCACGGAATGAAGATGTTGCATGGGCCGATCTACTGGCTCCTAGATGTCATTGTGCTCAAGGCTTGTTGCTCAAGAAGAGAGAGTACATTTATAGGTCTGTGCATGGTGAGCATAGCAGATACGTTTTCTCTGGATGTTTGGTGTCTTCACTTGTTTTGACCTGTGTCAGCATAGGTTCAAATGCTGCCACAAAGTTTCTTGGGGAGGCATCACACATATTGTAACTTGCTTCATGGCTAAGGAGTTGTAGTTCATGATCATTAAGATGTTTACCTGAGATATTATGTATTGTGGATTATCATTAAAATAATCTTTTAATGATTATTTTAATTTCTGTAATTTTGTTGTCAAAATTACAGTAGAATTGTCAAAATACAGTAGAAAACAAAATGTGTCACTTGTCTCTCCCTCACTGACCTCACAATAGTTTCTTCCAGTGTTTGGTGATGGCTTCACCACAGTTCATAAGACATTTCCTCTTTTGCTCTTTAATAATGATCTTATATTTCCTCAGGTGTCATTAATCAAGACCTTTGTCATTTGTTTGGCAGTAGTCTTCAACAACCATCTGCCCATATCTGTATTTACAGGTGACTTGTAGCTTACACCCCTTCATGGATACAGCTATATAAGAACCTTAGCTGTTCATAGGTTGTAACTTCTTGCATGACTGTGACCTCCCAGCTATAGGCTGTCCAAAGCAAAGCCACAAATACCACACCAATTCTGAGCTTTAATAGCAATCATCCTCTTGCTCACAAAACAAGCTGTGTGAGGATCCTCTATGGGATGCTGCAGACAATGCAGCACCTTAGAGGTGAGGATCAAAGTGTATTACTTGTGAAACTGTTTCAATGAAATGGGGTCTCACGTGCCTTTATAAGCAGCTGCTTATGTCATCACCGGTGGTAATTAGAAAAAGTGGAATAGAGGATGAAACCTGTGATATGGCATCCCTTACTATATATCAGGGATGTAGTTGAGGCCAGAGAGTGCATTGCCCAAGACTTGCAAATGGGGGTCACCCATCACCCTGCAGTTACACTTCACAGTCAAGCAATACACTGTAAGGACTGTTTGTGCTGAGGTGAAGCCTCGGGGATAGTCTAGCAGATTCCATGTGCCAATTGCCTTTGCAACTGTACAGCCAGATAGGACACAGACTCTTCTTGAGACTATGTGAGCATGAGTCTGTAATCCAAAGGAGAGATCCCATATTTTTGGCCGCCACACATAGTGCAGAATATAATTGCACCTTTGACTTTGTAACCATGACTATACTTGGTCAGGCTAGCAGCAAAGCTGAATGTGAGTTGATTGAGGTATGGGAGTATGGATGACTTTCCATTTATAGGGCTGGCTTATCAAGGTTTATGCAATTTCAGTAATATGCAAAATGCAGCAATGAGGAAGGAGGAATGAGAGAGGTAGAAGAGAGGGGCTGAGGGATGAGGAAAAGTGGAGAAAGGGAAAGGGTAGCACCCACCTCTTAGAGAATTAAGAACAAGCACAGGCACGAGATCAAAAGGTCGATGGCTCACAGCTGTCATTCCCACTCAGTGCTGGCTGTTAGCACAGATTACTGCAGAGATGCTTTGACCAATTCCAAAGAAATGTGCAGATTACAGTTAAATTAAAAAGCTGAACTGGTTCCTTGTGTTTTTGTTTTTGTTTTTTTTGTAGATTTTATGTCTCTGATGATGGACCTGAGTAAAGCTTCAAAACCTTAAGTAAATAAATCACTTTATTCCTTCCCAATGGTTGATTTATTGCATTCTCCATCAGGCTAATTCTGGCTGCACAAATCAAGTCTTTAGAACAAATACATATAACCCCAGAATTAAGAAGACTGTAACCGATAGCAAATGCCATCTCTGCAAAGAAGCTAAAGAAACAATGGACCCTCTATGAAAACTGCTACAAAAAGATTGATTATAAAGTCTAGTATGATAAAATTGGCAACAATGGTGCATTGGAATATCTTCAAGAAATACCATTTGCCTGCAAGCAAGAACTGGTGGGACCACAAAATAGACAAAGTAATAGAAAATGAAGAAGCCAAAGTGTTCTGGGACTTTAGATTTCAAACAGAAAAGTATCTGTCACACACACCTCATATTTAACAATTGTTGATAAGAAACACAAAAAAGTCTGAATAATGGACATTGAATATTTGAAGACAGCAGAATGGAAGAGAAAGAGCTGGAGAATATTACAAAATATAAAAACCTGCGAACAGAAGTAGAACGACTATGACAGAAGAAAGCAAAGATAGTACCATTAGTAATAGGTGCCTTGGGTATGATCCCAAAACATCTGGAGCACCACTTGAATACCATAGGCTTTGATAAAATCAGTCAATTGAAAAAGGCAGCTTTACTTGGAGCAGCTTACATCCTGTGACATTACCTTTAACACCATAAACAATAACTTCTACTTATTCCACGTTCTTGGGAAGGACTCAATAGATGGATCAAAATGCCAAATCCAGACTAAACCTCTATCTGATTGTTCACCCAATCATAAAAGTATATTAAATTTATCTGCTGCCCAACTCCTAGCAACTCTGTGTAGTTTACAATTGTTAAAACACTTAAAAAGCAGCGAATGACACAAAAACAGCATGAGACAAAGGTATAACACTGGCAAAATACAATGTGAAAGCCTCATCTGAGATGATGAGTGGTGGTCAATATTCATGGGACCATTTCTTGACAATCATAGGAAAATTGCAGCTTGGAATATCCTGCAGCCTGAATTAATTAAATGAAAAAAAGGTTTTGTGTCTATCAGAGAGAAGATTTGTTATAATTAAAAAGACTAAAACATTGGTCAAATGTATGAATTATTGCCATCTATATTAATACGGGTTTATATGAAAACAGGAATTCATAAGCTGTGTTTTACAATGTACAGTGATAATGAAAGGACCAGGTATTGATGTGGGGAACATGGTGCAATATTATGAATAAATGCAATCCTATTCATTATTCTAATAATTACCTTACTAGGTGAAATGAGTAAATGGGCCATTGGAGACCCAAGAATGACAGCCAGTGTGATGGTTTGAAAAATATCTGTTTAAAAAAAAAGGTCTGTTTTAAATACTGTACATCACTTAACCATCTCTAGATATACATTTGACAAACTAATGATTGTAAAAGCATGATTGATTTGCATATCTATAAGGAAAGATTGAAGAAATTAGTCAAGGATACAAAGGTGATTAGAGGTTCTGAATGCATGACACATCATTATTTGATAGTGTAAAAAGTGAATCATGGGAGTAGAAAAAAAGGAAAAAGTGAAAGTAGAACTTCAGAAAGAGAAAGTATAGATCCTCTAAGAAATATGTTAGAAGAATTTGTCTATGATGACAGACAGGGTCATTTTGAATAAGTCAATCCTTAATATTTTGGAAATAGGTGAAAAAGATTAAGGATTAAAGGATTAACAGGGAGGTAATCAAGGCTTGGGAATCAGGTCACCTGTCAATCAATAGGTTCGCAGAATTACTGCCTGCCTACCAGGTGTTCCACAGCCAAATATGGGGTGTCAGCAGAGACAGATGATTAATAGCAGTGTGATGCAGAAATGGTTAGCTAATTGTATATAAGTGGGATAGATTGCAATGTAATTTTGAATTGCAGTCTTCGCAAGGATATGATTTTATTCTCTGACAATGGACTCTAGCAAGATTTCAAAAGTTCAGAGTAATAAATCATCAGTCCTAGTGATCAACTCTGCTTGGTTGGTACAAAAAGGATTAAATCTTCAGCAGAATGAATGATGGAATTAGATATTCCAAACTTGGTCCTCCCATGTGCAGTAAAGACCTCAACATCAAATGTTGTTAAACATTTTGTGCATTCTGATTCATCTAAAAATGAACCTAAAATTAATAATAAACATTATAATTTATGACATAATATTTGAGTCTAATGGTACACAGGGCAGTTAAATCATCATTAGTTGAAAATTCATGGAAATATAGCTTAAAAACATGTTGTAAGGAGTACTGTGGAAATTTATATGGGAAAGATTATATGGATAGCTGCAGAAATAAACAATAGATTATTTGGACCATTTTCAGGAGGATTCAGGTTTGGTGTGGGACTGAAATGACAGAGGCCAGAATCTCTGGAAATGGAACGCTGTGTATATGAAGTAATGAAATAATGTTAACTTACAGTAAAATATGTCAGTGAGTGAAAATGGAATTAATTATTAGTATCCAAGAAAAACAAGATTAAAAGATGAGAGGTATAAATACTGTGAATATGTTGGGAAGGATAGTTAGGCTGTAACTTTAAGATGTATGGATTTCAACTCCCAGAATAGCTGTCTGAGGAATTCTGGGAATTGAAGCCCACAAATCTTAATGTTGCCAAGGCTTGACATGCTTAGTATTGATAACCTAACTTGGAAATGAGTATTCACTGATTTGGAGAAAGCATATGATGAGAACTGAATTCTGGAAACTTTTGTGGAAAAATGGAATTCAAGGGTAGTTATATGATACAAATGGTGTCAGAGCATTAATGAGAATAAATTGAATGCTAAACAAATGGTCCAATGTTGAATATGGAGTAAGAAAAGGATGCATTTTATCTTCTTAGTTTACTTAAAGAAAATAAATAAGGAGAAGAAATAGGGCTTAGACTGATATTGGAGGTGCATTTACTGTAATCATGAACATTTGTGTACTTTCTTATGCAGATCATGCCACGTTCTTGGCTGAGAATATGAATTTGTAGCAAATATTAAATTTGTAGCAAATATTAAATTGTGTGATGGAATGAGGAACCAAATACTCAGAATCATTGATTTTGCCAGGGAAAATAGAATGAAATATAAAAATTTAAAGAAAACAGAACAAATAGGTGAATTTCTATATCTTAATAAATGTTTACTAAAGATAGGTAACAAAGAAATTTTAAATGATGCAAGTGTTGCTAGGAAGGTAGTGAGTGGTAAGCTATATATTATGGGGAATGAATGACTGTCAAAAAAAGTGTAAATGAGTGCATATACAGTAAGAGTGGGCTTCTGCCTGCTCTATTACTCAGAAGTGAGTTGACAAAATGGAAAAAACAGAAGTTAAATGTGCTAAAATAGCATTAAGAATGAACAAGTGCTGCTGAATGGATGTGAATTATATATGAAAGTAAATGGCTGTTACAAGATAAATATTTTTGAAGTGGCTTGGTCATATAAAGAGAATTAATGAAAATTGGATTATAAAATGAAAGTATGAAGAAAGAATAGAGAGAGAAAGGGTTAACTTGAAAAGTTAAGATGGACTAAAGTTGAGATCTTCAAAAATGAAGAGGTGAAAAATTTAGAGACATGAAATGGTGGACAGAATTGTGAAGAAAGGATGCTTTGTTAGGATAGAAAGGTAGGAAATGGAATGTGAATCGTACTGCTGTAAACTAGATTTAGAACACATCTGCACTTACTGTTTAAGTGCTCCTGTTCTGTGCTCATGCAAGCTTGATGTAAGATAGGTTAATAAAATCCCATCCATACAGCTTGCAAAGTGTACAACCTAGACAACAAATTATCTTCTCACATTGGACTATTCCCTGGCTGCTGTATCCCCCATCTTTCTATTTTCCTGTTTTACCTGTGGATGACATACTTACATGCATCTGTCTGTCTGTCTATCATATTATTTATATTAATATATATTAATTATAAATTGTTCAGTAAGTCTTGACTCCTGACTATTACATGGACAATTTATCTTGACATCGTTTTAAGAAATGGCTTGCCATTGCTTCCTAGGACTGAGAGGAAATGACCAACTCAAACTCACCCAGTTGGCTTTCATATCTAAGTCAAGTCTAGAACCTGGATTTCTCCACTCCTAATCATTAAATAAACTTTCTCTCTTTTTCAGATTGAATTTATATAAACAAAATTAAAGCATCAAAATATGCATATTACTATTTTTCATTTCCTGGGCTTCATACTCCCCCCCACTTTTTAATGCTCAGCAGCAGATTTTTTTTAAATATCGAGCAGCAATAATATTCATAATTTTTCCAGTCACTTGAGATATACAGATATCATTTATCCTGAAATATAGTCATTGTGTAGAATTCTGTATTTATGTTTAATTTTTATCAACACATATATTTTATTATACTTTATTTTATATATATTTTATAATATATATAAATATATATTTATTACATCAGAGTAAATATTTCATTTCTGAATTCTCTCTTTTCTGATGATGTATTTTTCTGGCTAAAAAACACTGTATTTGGCAAAATAATAAATGAACTGACAATTTTGACGGTAGTAAAATTGGTAGTAATTAACTTTGCTTAATTATTTGCTGGAGGTTTGACAGCTTTCAGTAAAAAGCAACATACTTGAATTCATTATCATGAATTAAAGCTCAAAAATTAAAATCTATAATCTGGAATGGTTGGATAAGGTTTCTCATGACTTATATGACACTGAATTGCATTACTGTTATACAATTAAATTTATGTTACAGTATCAACTATTATTTGTTTTAAGGGGTTGGTTTTAATAGGATTATTTTATTTTAGTGTTTTTAATTGTATATGTTATTGTTAGCTGCTGAGAGTCTTCGGATTTCAGCAGCATACAAATTTAATAAATAAATAAATAAACTAATTAATTATACTTTGCTGTATTAAAATTATATAGAAGTTATTTAGATGATTTTATACTACCAATTTTCCCCTGAAGCTCCTAGAAAACATACATAAAATTGCCATAAAACATCAGAAAATATGGATCAAGATTTTGGAGACACCTAAAAACCCTAAAAATAACTAAATAGGGATCAACCTGCATAAAGTATCCATTAACCCCTACCCTCCTTATGCTGGATGTGACTGTAATAAAGATTTGATTGATATCTTAAATACTATTATCAAAACTCATATGCTTACTACATTTATCTGCAATATGAAAGTAAAAGACAAAATTGTTAAATACAAAAGTAGAAAACACCCACATACTGTACTCACACACAAAGTTTATCTGTCATCCATTCTAGCTCAATGAGCATACAATTCAAAAGATGCAATAATTATTAACAAAATTCTGGAATGTGACACACTTTTTAGCTTTAGGAAGCATCAAGATGCTTATTTAAGAAATTATTTTTCTTTAAAAAATGGTTAGACTTCAAAATCTTGCTTGTTTCTGACTTGTTAAAATTAAAAAATAACAAAAATGCTTTCTTCTTCACCGAATATACTAACTGATTTTAATCTGTGATAATATAATTAAATCGGGAATTTCAGAAGACTGTGTGGGTGAGTGTATAAAACTGTAATAGTAAAGTCGATTTGCCATATATATCTGGCACATAATCTTTCCTATTGCATTTGTGTGTATTAATAATTTAATATGATCTGCCTGAAGACATCCAAGCTCAGATGAAGGTATAAATATGATTTTGGATCCTGCTGGCACACAAAACTTCTGGCAGTTTTACTTATTAAAGAAGCACAACATATGTCACAAACCAAAGAACAGAAAATTATTGGCAGATGAGATGCAAATCTCTTTAAGATTATTTATCCATCCATCCATGCATGCATCCATCCATCCAAAAAAAAAAAATGCAGAGGAAAAGTTTGTCAACATCAAGTAACTTTTGAGGGAACTATAATCCTATAAATCACTAAATTGGGGTACATCATTCAAGTGAGCCCCAAAGACACAAGTTGCTCTAACTGTTCCAGAAGAGTGCCATTTTCCATTTTCAGATTTTACTGTTTTCATGGAGAATGAGCTTGAAGAACTTGTTTGCTAGCTCTGGGCCAACCTCTCCATTACTCTTCTCCTGATTAGTCTCACAAGAAGTGGCAATCCAGTGATAGGGCTATTGCTTAGGGGTAAAAGTTTTGGAGGGTTCCTATTTAAGTCTAAATGCTGGAGTTTGGATCTGGATCAAGATTTTCTATGGTGGGGCCACTTTAGAGTAAGACTTATAGAAGAGAAATTAGTCATTGCTGTCATGATTGTCATCAAGTACATTAAATGATATTGGTTTTGAATGAACAGCCATTGAAACTAATAAAGAAAAAGAAAGCCTCTTCAAGCTTTATTTGTAGTCTCTTTTAAGAAAATCAGAAGAATATAATATATTGGTTTCTCTTATGATACATTTTGGAAATGATTCAAGTGTAATTTAAATCTTGGTGACTTCATGGACATATAGATTTTTTTGCATGTGTGAAAGCAATTTGTCAGTATTTCTTCCCAGACTTTTTCTTTTAAACTTAAATAGTCTAGCTTATTTCCCTGGTATTTCCCAACCATGTACTAACCAAGTCCTATACTGCTTAGTTTTATTGAGATCAGCCATGATTATTTAAGAACTGTCATCTAGCTGAACAAATCACAGTATTGCCACTATATAAAAATAGTGTGCAAACAGTAGTCACAAATAGAGGTATCTGTGGGAGGGAGGAAGAATGACAAAAAATGTGCCATGACATCATAGCACAAAAAATAGGAGTTAGATGTTTTTCTCAGATGTTGGGAATGCAATTTGCATCATGACATCACCATGTGCATCTCATCTCTTGACTCAAGCTTAGTCTGCTGTAGGTACTTATGGTCACAAATGAAAATAAATAATTTTGCTCCAGTCCCACACAGCTTCTGGACATCAGGAAAGGACATGAATATTGGGGCTGAAGCCAAGAAACTGGAATGTAGAATGGATGGAACAATGGTTCCTCATTTCCTGAGAGTGGCCCACTTCTCACCTACCACCCTATCTCCCCATGCTTGTCACCACCTGCTTGTCACCACCTTAATACTATGGTCCACCCATATCCCCCAATGGCCACACCATTGTCCCTTCAAGACCCTCCAATTTCCAAGGCCAGGGACATCCCATAATAACCAGTTACATCCATGTAGAGAAGGACATGTAAGAAAATACCCTATTTACTTCCTTGGAAGTAACAGGTATAAAAGAAACCAGGTAACAGAGCAAGATGATACCCCAGACAAAACCTTGCCCAAGAAGAATCAAGGCTGGAATGGATTTGAGCAACTTTATTTGGATAACAAAAAATTGGTCATGGCAGCCTGAAGATAATTTAGCTTTGTCCCTGTCCAAAAGGAAATAAGTCATATGGAAGAGGGCCACTGAATAACACTTTACTGATGTAATATAGAAGAGAAGTAAGAATGTTTCACCTCTCTTATGGCCACAAAGTAGACCTGGATATTGGCTTATTCCTGTGCTTGATCAAATTCAGTCTTCCTCTACTTTTGCTGCAGGCATCACTTCTGCTGTTTCATCTCCCCTAAGATCTTGGAAAGCCAAGGAACTGACATTAGCCTATAGAGAGAGGTGACTCAAGGGCAATCAGTCAAGAGCCCAAGATGGGTTTTTTTTGCCAGCAATGAACCTTATAAATTTGCTGGGGAGATTTCCCACTGCCCACCCAAAAAAACCTTCAGGATCCATAAGGCTTATCTAAATCATATGAGTGGATCAGCCTGTGAATCAAGTGAGTGATGGTCAACTGCAGTTGGACAAGGAAGTGATCTGACCATTACAAATGTTGGGTGAGAAAGCCTTCCACATCCAGATCACAAAAGAACTCTTGGAGGTAAACCCCAGCTCTAACATATGACTATCCACATGTGTTGAAGTCAAAGCGACTAAGGTCAAGTCCATCATTATCATGGAGGCCTCTATGGACTCTATTGCAACTGGGCCTCCTCACTTAGAGGCTATAGTATTTGGAAGTTGAAGTATCAATAGACAAGGAGTCTCTGCCACTATGTGCAGTGACAGAGCAAATACTAGGCTATGCAAATAACATCTAATAATAAATAAATGCTGGACTCACACAATACACTGAACTAGAAGAATTGAAAGATGTCCAAGGATCACCACAATAACACTACCACATATTAGGACATGCCATCAGATTGTTTGAGGTTTAATTATGGCAACTGGACTTTTCTTTTTGTCTTAGAAACATTCAAGCAGCTTCTTCAGAAATATTCACCTACATATTTGCCAAGATAAGAAGTACTGAACAACTACTTACAACCTCAGAATGAGCCACATATTTGACTGGAAAAATTGGAAATAATTTACCAAGCAAACAGCAGGAGATATAGAAATATATATAGATAGATATAGATATAGAAAATTCCTGGAATCCTGACACACCAGCAGTTCAATTAATTACAGTATAGTTGATCTACCACTTGGTCAAGCAGCTGATTCAAACCATGCTAGGATTATTCCCAACCACCAATTAACTAATACTTCCTAAGAATCTCCAATCACCAAACAACCCCAAAATTCAATTAAATAGAATTTAAATTCTATTCTATAAATAGCACAAGACATTTTCCACTTCTGAAAAGTTGTATTGAGGAAGACTTGCTGGAACTTTTTCCAGAGTAAAATGTCTGCAAAAAAAAGAGGCTATCTTTACTTCAGTATTATTCTCTTTAAACTTAGAAGAACCAACTCAAAGTAAGTACAATGAACCTGTTATCCCATTAAATTCAAATATATACCTGGTACTGAGTTTAATTCACTTTTTAATATTTATAAAATTGAATTGTTGGTTTCCATTCAAGTGCTGTGTTTATCAGTGTGGAGGCTGTTAAAGCATTCTAGCCATAATGTTTTGTTAACACATGTTTCAGCTGTATGTACTGTCAAACATACATTACAGGTAAGTCAAATATAAAACCCAATGTCCCAAAACCTTTAAAGTAACTGATAAAAATCAATGATTTAAAGTATTAATCCTTTGTAAATCTGTATTCAGATTGAGTTATATCAAACCCTAGTATTTATTAATAACCCAATATATCTACCATGTAATTAAATAAATACCTAGAACTTAAACCTTGCCAAATTATCAGCGATATTACACATCTGGTCTACAACAGAATCCAAGGGGCAAAAATACAGAATGTTAAAATAAAAGCTCAATGAAAATCTGGTAAGTTAAAATTACCACTGTCATAATCTAGCTGCAATTTAGCTAAATATATTCTTTTAGGAATTTTTCTTAGCTAACCAGAAAAATTATAAATTTATCTGTATAAACTACTAATGGGAATGAACTTTGCAATATCTCTTATAATAGACATTTAGCATGATGTAATGTTACCTTTGATAAAATTAATTATACCTTAAAGACTTAATATTATTTACCAGTGAGTTATATCTACTGAAACAGTATATATTTGATCATATTAAATTCAACATAAGATATAAATCTAGGTATTTTAGAGCATGTACAAATTGTAAATCCCAATATTATATCTATAGTTATAATATTACATCTAGAGACATATATAGTTATATTACAGTTATAATATACTATAGTTATTATATCTAGAGATATGTATATATATATCTATTATGTATATATTATAAAGAAGATATGTAAGATATATACAGGTAGTTCTTGCTTATGTACACAGGTGATTTGCTTGCTGTACGACATAGAAGTCAAAGGTGTATATGTTATAGGTCTAATCCTTCAGGGTTTAAATTCTAAGCTTTTTCTTCCTAATTTTCTGAGTCAATGGAAACATGGTATTTCTCTTGGTGGCTTGGGAAAGAACCTAATCTACCCTGACATAATTGTTCCCTCTAGTTCATGAACCATTAGTTCCTCTCTTGCCAGCTTTAACCATTAGACCTTCACACTGTTCAAGGTTACTTTCTTCCCTCTGCATTTTACTGATGATGTTCAATTATCAGGACAGAATAAGAAAGATATATTTTACAGAACATTTTCAGTCAGACTGTAAAAAAGATCAATATTTTCTATTTGTTTTACTGATAAATCTATGTTTTAATCATCTACTGAACATCTACAGAATATGCATTTCTCCTTACAACTTTAATATGAAAAGATTTTGACTTCACAACTGTACAAAAGCAAATCAGAAGATGACACGACATTTGAACCACTGTGGAAGATGAGACTACTTTTGAACCACTGTGTAATTCATTAGTGCACAGTTCTTTGTTGCCATTAACAATATTTTGTCAGTCTGAAACAATTAATTGAAAGGTTCACCTTCCTTATGTACTGTAATGGATATAACCAGCAATCTTACAGCACTTGCATGTAAGACTACTGTTGACAAAGCCAGCTGCTCACCAGATGATCTTGGTCGTCATTCTTCCAATCTAAGTAAGGCATAGTGAGGTGTAGTTTTTGAGCAACATAACTGATGTTGTGCCTGTCTCTCTACCTTTTTCTTGCTCTCTTTGGTCCTTGACTATGATACCTATGATTTAAGTTTTTTTTACTTTAAGGATACTAGTTTTTTATTCATCATAAAATGGCCATTTTAACACATACTGTAATGTAAATCAGTGTTTCTCAACCTGGCTGAGGAATTCTGGGAGTTGAAGTCCACGCATCATAATGTTGCCAAGATTGAGAAACATTGGACAAAATGTTTCAGATCTTTCTAAGTCTTACATGTTACATTATATACAATCCATGATCCATCTTTATTCTCTTTGCCTTATTGATTTTACTCACAAGATAACTTTCCATTTGCTAAAAACTATTTTTCCCATTTTAAACATTAGAAATTGAAGACACAGGTTGCCATGAAAATGAGCAGAATTCCACCCATCTCTAAATATTCTATTCACTTCTCTGTATATTGATTGTAATTACTTTTTATAATATGCAGCTACCAAAACAGCAACTTGAAAGAAAATACTATCATTTTAAATGAATTGGTTTTAAGGAATGGATCTAAGCAAAAATTTGTTATTATTAAATACAGCTGTAGTTTTAGAATAAAACTTGGTTTTCTGTTGGATTGTGATGTGCTTCATATTAGATCTCACTAAAGAAATATGACACACAAAAAAATATTGATCCAAAAGAATGTTTAAAATCTCATTTATCCTGGACTGTTTAATTCTATTTCAAGAGATACATATATGAAAATCAAACTTCAAACAAAGATATATAAAAAATGAGAATGTTACAGCTTCCTCTATTTTTTAAATCCATTGTTGCTCTAAATATTTTGGCAGATTTATTTTCTTGAAGTATAATAGTATTTTATTATTGTTTTGGAGCAATAATTGTTATGCAAAGCTTTCTTTGCAATTAAAGGAAAATATATCCTATCAAGGTTAAGAATTCAATTAGCTACAAAGAATGAAGATGTGATTCACAAAATTATTCGATGTTTAATAAATCCTGCAAAGTTTAATTCAGATTTTATACATTTAGATAAGAGGTGCTTAAGATTTGTCCATTGTGTTAAAACACACACAAATCTGGTGAGTTCTCTATTATGGATGCTTTGAAAAGTCATTTTGTGTTTTCCCTATATATTTAAGAGAAGTAAATATTGCAAACACACACACATTTTAAAGGGAAGTCCGACTGAGATTATCTTCAAGATAAGTAACTACTATTAACTTCAGTATTTACATGGTGTAAATGAAGATTTTTAAACATTGATTTCTGGATTTGAGGAAGCACATACTGCCCTGGAATTATGCAAACAAAAAGTGTGACTGATGTCTGAGAAAGTCAAGTAATCCTGATCCTCATCAAGGGTTCACCTTCCCTATGTACTGTAATGGATATAACCAGCAATCTTACAGCATTTGCATGTAAGACAACTGTTGACAAAGCCAGCTGCTCACCAGATGATCTTGGTCATCATTCTTCCATCTAAGGCATAGTGAGGTGTAGTTTTTGAGCAACATAACTGATGTTGTGCCTGTCTCTCTACCTTTTTCTTGCTCTCTTTGGTCCTTGACTATAATACCTATAATTGAAGTTTGGGCGCTCTAAAAGCCTATTCTCAGTTGCAAATATAATGGCCATCCTACCTCATCTGTCATGTGAAAGAGTAGTACTTATGCATAGGGACCAACATGAAAAGTTCTGTCAATATCAGCACCAGTTAATTCCCATCCTGATGAAGGAGAAAACTCTGCAGTGATGGAGATGGTGTGGCATTTGGTTTATAGCGGCCTGTCCTGTCTGCAGTTGTACTGGTATGAGTCAGCATGTAAAAAGAGAAAATTCTGACCTTGAAGAGTAGCTGTGATGTCACAAGGACTGATTAGCTGACTTTGCAGATAGCCAGCCAACAGTTGTGGGGAGATGTAGAGACAGCAGTCCCATAAGTACAGCATAAGATGTATATAGATGTAGGGTCTACAGCACTGAGCAGGAGTTCACTCAAGACCCAAGACAGAAAGGAGGGGATCTGCTAACATTGGCAAAGCCCTGAGGAACCATCTCATAACAATGGGATTGATCTGACCTAGTTGTTCCAGCAGAATGGGCATGCTGCAGATCCCATCAGTCATGGAATTGTTGGCAGGATCCAGAAGAGCTATTTCTGTCATGGCTCCCACCCTCTGGAACATTGTGCCCCTTAAGGTGAGATTTGCTCCTAACTTCTTATCTTCCAGAAGGGTCTGTAAACCTGGCTCTGCCAGCTGGCTTGGGGCCCCAATGGGGGCATCCCATTTGGGAGATGGCAAGTAGATTAGATAAAGATCCCATCTGTCGTGATGGGCTTTCATGGAAAGAAAAGACATCAGACAGAGATGATGCCTTTGGGATGAGAAGCCCTGTGTTGAACTTCTCAGTTCCTTTTATTGGTTACATGGGTAGAA
>JANHZU010005012.1:67020-80175 GCA_032468055.1 Acrochordus granulatus | reverse complement strand
AGGCTGTGTGAATCCAGACGCCGAAAGAGTAAATTGGAATTCCAGTTAGAAGTCAGTGGACATTCTTAAGCAGGATAGTTGAATTGAGCTTTTCCCTTTTTTTCCCCACATTTGTTTCAAAATAAAAATCTTTGGCCTTCCTGAAATGTTGGAAATCCAATAAAGCTGATTGGATGGGCAGCCCAAAATGTCCCTTGTCTTCAATGGACAAACAGCACAGAGGAAAAAAAATACAATGACTTTGGCTGACTTCAGCCGGACTAAAAGTGTTAAAATTTGAATGGGAGATGATATGAGCATCCTAGGGCTGTTGGCTAAGACAGGATTGAAACAACATCCTGGTGGGAAGTCACAGCAAACAACTATGTAATGATGCCAAGAAAGAATATGAAGAAGGTCACGAGGAACTGAATTTGCTTTGAAGATGATCTTCTGAGCCCCGTGGAACTTAATCTCCAAGAGAATATTTATCCACCCTGGGAGGTGATGTGCAAAACCCCCAAAAGGCACTCTTGAAAAGATAAGGTTCACTTTTGTTTTAATATGAGCATCACCTGAAGAGTTAGAATGAAAAAATTCTCCCCATTTCCCCATGTTTCGAAGAGGGGAAGATGTTTTATCATCTCCTGCCACCTGTCATTCCCTTGAGAGACGCCATTGCCCCACACCAACTATTTTATCAATGTTCTCCCATCACTTATGGCTCATTTGATTGCATTATTCTTCTATGAGCATATAATCAGGGCTGGAGACGGCCCCCTGTCCCTCCAAGATCAGCAGAGATCTACAGATACTGCCACAACAATTTGTCACAAGTCAGCGGCACATTAATCCAACCTCAGCAGGTGCCAAGCAAGCAAGCTCACAACCAAAGTGGCATCCAAATCACCTGGGAAAAACACCAACTACATTAGGGACGCAGAGCAAGTTTTAAGGAGCAGCTTTGCAGGAGTCTACACGAAGCCACCTCCAACTATTTCCTGCTAAATAAAGGCCAGAGGGGTTACTCCAATATCTTTCATTGCACAGCAATTTTCATCCGTCCCCAATCAAAACCAATATGACAGCTCTGGTTTACAAGAACCAAAGTCAGGTTCCTGCACATTTATGTCCTGCGGTTCCAACGGCATCCTCAGAACGTACAATTTGACATCTCCTTTTCTGTGGGACGAAAAAAAAAATCAAAGGGGGGGTAGCAGAAAATCAATTGATCTGCTGCACTTCAATGCCTCTTGTTTTGAAACAGTTCCTTCGCTGCCGTACATTTTTCACGTCGAGAAATATTTTTGTTTAAATTGATTTTAGTCATCAAGTCCCCGCGCTCTTGGGAGATATTTATGTCAACTGAAGAGACTAAGGAAAATCAGCAGGAGAAACGCAACAGAAAGAGGGGAAACGAAGAGACAATCTTATTTCATCATGAGACATCGAGACAATAAAAAATGCTGTGTATTGACAGGGGTATCTTGAAAGGAGCCTCATCGTCCTAACGCTACTACAGCCATGAACAACTCATCGGCTAAACGAGGCTTCCCAAGCTCACTTTTGTGATTAGGATCACAGGACGTCCAGGAGTTGGCCCAAATGTTGTGGTCTGTCATACTCTGAAGCCATCGATGATGGGTAAATTAATCTGACTTCCCCAAATCAGCATGTGATGAATTAAACACAGTTGAATTGTTGACTGATGAATTCAAAAGAATTTTGGGTTGAAATAGGAAATATAATACAGAAGGTTTTGGAAGCTGAACTACAACTTAGAGCTGAGATTTTTCTTTTTTGGATTGATTAATGAGAAAGTGGAAAAAGCACACGGGGCTTTATTGTTCAATATGTTACCTGCAGCTCGGCTTCTTTATGCCCAATACTGGAAAGAGCCGGAAATACCTGCTGGGGAAGAATGGCTTTCAAAGATGTTCAAGGTGGCAACAATGGCTAAGCTCACAGCCTTTCACAAGACACTGAAGACACTTCTGTGTGATTGGAAGGCCTTTGTGCACTTTTTTGTGTGCTCATCCAAAAAAAGAAACAGATTTGGACTTAGATTTCGGTGATATTTAAGGACAGTATTTTAGAGTCGGATTTTGAAATTACAAAACTATAACAAACTTGTTATAAGCTAAGAGCTAATACTGAATTTGTTACACATCCCCAAAGAAAGGAGCCATCTATTGTGTAACTTTTGTTTTTTCTTCTCTCTCTACCTTTTTTGTTCTGTGTTTAAATGTCAGTCGTGTGTATTTTTGACCTGTGGTTGTTACTATCTTAATAAAAGTACAGAAATATTAAAAAAGAGAGAGATTGATGAAGTATGTGCCATCAAATCAGTGTTACACTGATCTCCAAGCTGGATTTTGATCTTCCAGTGGCACACCCAGCACTGCCTGCATTGTTGCTTTTCAACCTTGTTGTTGGTCATTTTCTTCTTGGATTACCTTCCCTTTTCTCCAACACCAAAGCATCAATACTCCTTCTATCCTGCTTCTTCAAAGCTCAACGTTTGCTTCTGTAGAGCATCACAGAGAAACCATGACCTGAACAGTTTTGGTCTTTGTGGGTCAGTGTTTCTCAATCTTGACGACTTTAAGATATGTGAACTTCAACTCCCAGAATTCCCCAGCCAGCATGCTATAGACATGTTATGGCATCTGAATCTCTTTTTCAAGACCCTACTAAGTTCCAGTCTGCAGTGTATTTTTTGACTGGTTCCTTTACTGTTGATGCATTATCCTAAAGGCAGAAGCTTCAATATCTTCATTATTAAAAATCAGGAAGAATGCGGGGAAAAAAGGAACAGAAAATACTATTGCCTAAGAATATTTTGATCAATAGTTGTGGAACAGGAGCCCGTGCTTCCATGTGCTGTACAGTTCAGTTCCTGAGCCACTTATAAGTATGATCTCATTTTTCTGAGTAAATGCTTGAAACCAGCTGAGTCCCTTGTGCAATTGAGTTTTGTTATGCAAGATTTTCACACCAAATTGAGACAGCAGAATAGTTTTCTTGCTCCATGCCAACTCTTGGAATGAGATCCCTTTCTATTTTAGGATACAACAGGTTGGCACGGCATGAATTATGACATCAACATTGTTCAACACTCAGCTCTAAAGCCATGTGTCTTCAGCATTTTAGAGCACAATAGTAAGAAGCATCAAAGTTGAGAAGAGAATTAGCAGCTGCCACATGTTAGTTCATAGTAGATTTCTCACTTCAGTGACTGCTCTTCTTTTGACCAAGAATTAACAAACACCCAAGAGGACTTCTGGATTTTGATTTATTTTGCTTCTGGACAGTACTTCTCCCTTCCTAATTTCATTTTCATCCAACGTCAATAGGAAAAATGAAGTGGACTTTGCTCCTCAGAGGATCAGAAATATTTTGAAGGACTCCAAGTGATATTAGTGAAGTATGTGGGTCATCAAGATTATGTTCTTGACACTTTTCTATTCTGGAACACGCTTTCCACGTTGAGTTGGTAGAGAGTGTTCCAATGTTTGAAAAGCAAAAAGCTTAAGCCCTCGCTCTGTAAATTCAAATGGGTCCTCAACAGGTTCAGCCCTAACATTAGACAGAATAAGGGTGGGGATCTATTGATTGTTGAATAGATTACCATTGTGTTTGTTAGCAAGAAACCAAAGACAGATAGCACTTGTATGATTTTGCTCACTTGGCAAAAATAGGACTTGAGCTGCAAGTCAATCCAGTTAGACTTGAGACCAGTCCCAGTGGTTGATTTCTAGGACTGTAGACAGTGCGTGTTGTCTTTTCTTTGGAAGGATTCGTTCCTAATTTTAGACTATAAAATTAAAGGTGGAGGCAGTCATGCCAACCCTCGCTTTCTTTTTTCTAAGACAGACCAAGATTGATTCACCGGCTAAGCTTTACAAGTTCCTTAAAATTTTCATGGTACAAAATGAAACATCAGCAAGCCGAAACATCTTCAATAATTGAAAGTAGTTTTCCTGCTTGCTAAGACATCATCCCCTGACCTTTAAACAATAAAAATGGAAATGCAGCAGGCATTTGAAAAGGCTCAGTTCCTTACACAGAACCAAAATATCCATTGATTCGGAACAGATAGCAAGGCACAACGTTTAGACGCTTAGCATTTTCTGAAAATCTGCAGATCCTCTTCTGGCTGAAGGAGAAGACATATAAGATTCTAGAAGCTGTTCTTAAGGGCCCATGCCCTGCAGATTCGTTGCAAAATATGTATATTGCAAATAAAATCCAGTCAGGGGCTGAATTTTTTCCCATCGAGCTGCTTCACAGTCTCAAGCATCTTTGGCCCACGCTTCGGCTTGCTTCTTTTCAGCCGATCTGTTCAGGTGCTAGGAGTTTGCATCACTTTGTGCATTTGTTCGCCTTTGTGGGACTTTTCATTTTCACAGGTGGCCTCTCTGAAATAGCAAGAAATTTAATGTTCCTGTTTCTTTTAACAATAAGATCCATCCAGTAGCATGGAATGAGGAAGTATTCAAGAAGAGAGATTTATCGGTTGCATGAAATCCTGAAGAGATAAAACCTTTCAATAATATTTGTCTCTTGGAAAAACTGAGTTGTGTTTGCTGGAAGCAGACTTCTGTTTATGCTTGTTAGATGTATAATTTAATTTAATTTAATTTGTTTTGGGTTTTTTTTCTTCTCTCCCTTTCTCTCTCTCTTTCTCTTCACCTCATGTATTATCTAAAATTATTTCCCCAGAATTGAGGCCGATGTTTTCTTTCATTTTTGTACTAAATTAAAAATCTGTTACATTATTTTAAAAGATGGCATTGCTTTCAGATGGGTTGGGGAAAAAAGAAGAGGCATACTTTGAACGTATATTATCCTCTAGAGTTTAGGGTTTGGTCGCAGATTTTAGGAGTCCAGCCCTTTGTAAATCTCAGTCACTGTTTTCACATTAACCAGAAAAGAAATTATGCCTTTGGGCACAGTGTATTATGTGAAAAGAACAATTAAAGCAATTATTTTTAGTTTACTGACATTTAGGTTACGTGAACTTAACCTATGGATCTGCAAGGTATATAAATCCAGTGGCCATCATAGGAGATGACAAAATCAACTTCCATAGATAGCATTTCAACAGAGGTTGACTGTCACATATACCAAACTGTTGCACAAAGTTTTATTTTCAGGGTTGGGTCCTTACTTCTCTAACTGCAATCTTCTCTTCAAACTTCATAAATATCTAAGACAGGTAAACCTAGCACCAATAGAAGTTTAATGATCATCCAATGGAGATTAGTTAGATGGAAATGTCTCTGAATATTTTTACTATTTAGCATGACCTGGATTTTTAATGTTGAGTTTCAAACCAGCTTTTGCACTCTCCTTTTTGATCCATCCTTCTGCCTGACAGCACCATTCCCATGTTCCTGTATCTTCTTCAAATGACAAGGATAAATTTTCCCTTCTTCCACAGATACAGCTCCTAGCTGGAGTCAAACCAGAAGCCCAAATTCAGATCATCTCATCTGCTTCAGGTCATGATAAGTAGTAAAAATTGCAAAAAATAAAAATTGCAAGGTTTCTTAAAAAGGCAACTGGATTTTAATTACAAGATGTTATTACGTTTCACCTTCTATTCGGAAGGCTTTCTCAGCCCATCTAAAAATGACAAATAAATATGTACATTTCTAAAGAGGAGGTGGGGAAAGATGAGAAAACATAACAAAGTTACACATAGCCAGTTTAAACAGGGTGTTAAGTTTCTAACAGAAAGGGGAAGGGGTTTGGTGGGAAAGGATGCAGGAGACAACAGAGGTTTTCCCATAGCAAAATAAACAGACAGATGTTGGGCAATAAAGCTTGATTGCCTTAATTAAAGTCTAGCTGCCTTTTTAAGAAACTTTGCAAAAATTTCGCAATTTTTATTAATTAGATGGAGACCTCATGGCTTACTTGTCATATAAGAACCACAGATTTCCTTTCCCCGCTATTGTCAACCTTATGTTGAGCATGGAGATTCAGCTGAAACACTGGCCCATAGATGTCCACAGGAAGGGAGGTAAGGGTTGCTTACGATGACACACACGATGATGTCATCATGCAAACACTGCTGGCATCCGATGATGTGTGCCCATCCCTTTTGGTGTTCCTTGAAGGGTGACTTCATCACCTGCATATCATCTTCTGGATATGATCAAGGTTTGCTAAGGATGCCATGGAAGAGCAAAGTTAGTATTATATTAAACTAGACAGTGACCGCAAAGTTGTCACAATGCATGGGTTGGCAGAAGAAGAAACAGAGATTCAACTCTTGCTATCCAAATGAATCTGCCATAAATATTCTTCTCCATCTGAACTTTAAAGGTCATCTGAATAGAGATACTGCTGATTATTCCCCAGGAAGTCTTCACTGAAGGTGAGGTGGGAAAATTAATTAATTCGATCATGGGAATATGCATCTGCTTTTTAATGCACAGGGAATGAAAAGCATGATCTAACCAAGCATAGAACTCTTAGTTCATTGCACAAGCTTTTCTTCTTCCCAAATTTAGTGTAACAATTCCAATTTCAATTATTGATTGGCAATCCAATCCATTCCCATCATTGGCCAGCTGCCTCCTTGCAGCTCATCTACTGCATAATGAAATCTGGATGTCGCTATCACAAAGCGTTTCATTAAAATGTAATCTCTCCTTTTCTCCAATTCTTTCCTTCTGAACTTTCAATAAATTAAACAGGATTGTTCAGGAGATTAGACTAGCCACAGGAAATTCTCTCATACATCTTAGCTGTTTCTGGGGGTTTAGGCCACTTACTTATTTTTGAAGGGAGCTTGCCCCAAGATTAAGTGGGGCGGAAATCCAAAAATCAGGAGAGGAGAAGACTGCAGAAGAGGGAAGTAAGAGACCAACGGTGGTAAATTGTCTTCATTGTTATCATTGGACAACATTCATAAGTCTTTTTAAGTTAGGCAGGAAAAATGAGAATATAATCAGCAGCTCCTAGCAAATTTAATTTCACAAATTCGAGCAGCCTCCTTGAGGTTTCCTCTGATTTCATTCCCCCCTCCCCTCCATGTGCTGCCCCGTAAAGCTACTAAATTATTTAGGATTGAAATTTAAAATAAAGCATGTGGCATATAGCCCTATAAATATTTGATTGTTGTTTCTGGACTTCCAGGAGAGCAAAATACAGATTTTGTGTACTCTAAGCAGCTGCTGAAGAAGATGAGATGATCTGAATTTGGGATTCTGGTTTGATTCCAGCTAGGAGCTGCGTCTGTGGAAGAAGGAAAAATTTACCCTTGCCATTTGAAAAAGATATAGGAACATGGGAATGGTGCTGTCAGGTTGGTTGGATCAACCATTTTGAGTCCCCTAAATATTTTAAAACTTCAGCCTTGTGCACAGTTCCCACTTTTATTCTTATTTGACCCAGATTATTGTCAGGTCTTCTTTAGCTAAGAATTTCATACTGGGGTTTTCTCAGATATAATCAATCCCTTTGCACTTAGTGCACACTAAGTGTTGTGAAAATTCATCCTTCACAACTGCTCTCTGTGTGTGTGTGTTTCTCCATCTGTGCCTGTGTGTGGCTTGTAACATCAACAAAGCAGGGACTGTGGACAATTTTGGATAATTTTGGACCTTCTGGCAGGTAGGTGTTTTAAGAAACACAAAATGAGTGTGTTTAGTCTACTACAGGAGTGTCTGACCTTGGCAAATTTAAGATATATGGACTTCAACTCCCAGAATTCCTCAGCCAGCATATCATAGCAATTCTGGAAGTTGAAGTCCATACATCTTAAAGTTGCCAAGGTTGGACACCCCTGGTCTACTAGAAACTGAAAACATTTGGATTAACTTTATGTTGTAAAGAGAACAAGAAAGTCCATGTGCTTTCAAAAGTTGCCATTTTTGTATTGCAACTACAGAGGGCTTTAAAGGACCACTATTGACTTGTGAGGCAGTGTTGCCCACCCCTGTTTTAGACATTGGAGGCAACTATCTCATTGTTCCCAGTCATGTGCTAATGATCTATGCATGAACTGTAAAACTACACAGCTGTCAACACATAGAGGCAAATTATAGTGCAGGGCATACCAGATCTGAGTTGCAAAAGTCAGATGAGCATTAGATGACAAGAGATATAATATCGTTCACTCTTGCTGGTGCCTAGTAGTCACTTAGATATCTGTACCCCAGATCTGGTGCATCTAATCATGGTCTGATTTGAATATAAATGATCTTGCATTTATAGCTCACTTTTCCACTTCTGCTTGATCCTACGTCCACTACCAGCTTGTAACTATGTCTATATTTGTTGACTTTATGGTAGTCAATCTCCCTCTGATTTAAAAACCACAGTATTCCTTTTTTAAATTAAAGATGGAAAATATTCTTCTTATTCAATGAATGGAATAACTTTTCAAGCAACAAACGATGTGGTATCCTTAGATGATTTGCATGGGAGTGAAAGTCAGGTGAGGAATGTGAAACTTCAACTTCTTTTGAACCCTTGAGAATTTGAAAGTTGAGAATTTGATGAACTGAAACAGGGCAAGTCGAGTAATCTACTTAATGTCTTTTTCTAAGACACTCCATTGTATGCTTTATTTTGGTTCCCTGTTGTACATCTTTCCCCACAATAAAATTCTGTCTTCGGCTGCTGAGAAGTAACCATGGAGAATTACTCCTCTGTTGACCATACCTGTCAAGCCCAAAACCAAGAATGACACATTGTGATTGGAATTCTTGAGATTCTTCCAAGCTGAGTTCTTTATTGTTTCACATCAATAGTCAAAATCTTGCCAGACTGAGGACTCTACTATCTGCATCTATATACTGTATAACTGGGGAGCTATTAGGGAGGGGATGTCCTCAGCCTCTTTCTCTCACACATGATATCTGGGCTGAGTTGCCTCTTACTCCTCTGGAATGCACCCACTCCCTAGTGGGATCCACCTCCAAACTCCATCCCATCACACTGTCTATGAACTACCCAGATGGCCATTGTGTAACCCTGAAGATTGATCTAAATGAGCACTGATCCAATAGAACTCTTCTTATGTTCTTATGAACTTATAGGCTCAGGACTATAGCTCCTTCAGTGTTTTATGTGAAATAAATATGCTGTGATTGTTGAAGATCTCTTGATTTCTCCTGTCTCCTTCGCTGAGCAGATTGCCAGCTAGGATGCTGAGTTGGGACATTTGTGTTGATAAATATCTCCTGAAACACTTTGGACCACTTCTGTCAAAATGGATAGATGTTCCAGTAGTTACTCAGCCAATTTCATGCTGAAATTAAAGTTGTCATTGATAAGGTGGCTGGTTCAGGGGATATGTGATATTATGAGTTGGATTTCCATAATCCAACTTTTTTCCTTGATGATGAGTAGGAAGGGGAAAAAAATGGTTCTTATGGATACATCACCAACGCATTAACCATGCTGTTGTGGGTCCGCCAATGCACACACTCTTGACAATTATTTTGTTACATTTGGCTTCAATATCAAGAGCTTTTCATCAGTTATATTTAAAGAACCATCCTGGCTGGATTTCACATCATGATATAATGTTGAGTGATATTGAAACTTTCATTCCTTTCGCCTCTAGCAGGTCTGAATTATTTTTAATTAAAAAGAACAGCTTCATCATAATTCAGGTTTCTTTTCCTTTTTTTTTTAAAGAGAGGCTTGCTTATCATTTCCACTCTGAGCTGCTTTCATTCCTAAGTGCAAGATGCAGTCTTTGGAAAAACATTTACCACCTGTCTAAAATTGCTATCCTCCTTTTCACGACAGACAAAGCTCTTGGGATGGACTCGTCAATTATCTCCAGCATTCACATCTTTACAGAGATTATTCCCCCATAATTGTGTTCCAAACTGCAGCCTCCATGCCAGGTTAAATGAGGTTAAAATAGCCATGATTGGTTGGCTGTGCAATCTGAGATGAATTAAATATATTTTTGGTGCCCACACAGTTTGTGCGATGATACTGCCAAAGGCCAATATTTCTGCATAGATGTTGGTCTTCCTTGCACACCAACCTTTCTTGTGTGAAAGAAATGAAAAAGTCCCATTTGTCACAGAGATCAGAATGGTTTCACTATCACTTCTATGGACTTCTGGCTGGAAAATTGGGATTTTCTTCTGTTGGTGCCCAGATTTTTTTTCCCTTTCCTTCTTTATATCCAAGACACACCTGCTTATAGTCAATTAGAAGACACATCAGGCCACATGAGAAGGCAGTGCATGCTCTTTGGGAAATAAATTTAGACAGTGTTCCTTATGATACACTTTGCTTAGGGTTTGAGTCCTCAGAATGAAATTTGTAACAGTAGATGCATTGAGCTAATTGCCATTTCTAGATAGAGTGTTTGCCCAGCATTAATTTTAGTATGTTGTGTGTTTGTGTGTTTGAGAGAGAGAGAGAGAGATTGAGACTAGTATTTTGTGGATGCACAAGATATGTGTCATAATTTACATATCAAAATTGAAACAGGTTAGTAGGAGAGGGATTTAATAAAAAAAATATATATATATATATATATATAAAGCTGTACTAGACTCATATTGAACCACTGGATTATTTGTTTCTCTAGTTCAGCGCTTTTCAACTTCGGCAACTTGAAGAAGCGTGGACTTCAACTCCCAGAATTCCCCAGCCAACCATGGGGAAATCTGGGGAATTCTGGGAGCTGAAGTCCTCACATCTTCAAGTTGCCAAGTTTGAGAAACACCCCCGCATGGGTGGACACCATATGGTTCTCCACCTTGGTTAATCACTGATCATATTTCCAGTCCCCAAGGCTTGAATGTTGTGTGCAGACACTAAACACCATTATTATTTTAAAAGCTGCATCTCCAGCATTGAATCATGTGCAACTGCGTAAAAGCATCTCCCTTTCCCTATTCTGTACTTTTATGGCTCTTGAAAAGAACCATTCATGTCAACGTCCTCAAATGGATTTTCAAAAACCTTTGAGATAACCGAAGCATCCAAGAACACATCTCGAGGGTTTTTTTAAAAACTCCCTTGGCTTGTTGGCCCACAAATTCTTTTGAGCCCTCAATGCCTAGCCAGGAATCCTTTGATTTTCCTGTTCTGCAGAAATACTCAGTGGCTTTCCATCATGAATAAAATGAAATAAAATACAGGAGCTTCCTTCAGTTTTAGGACCAGACAGATAACCAAAGCTGGTGCTTTCCTCACTAAAGAACATAGGGTTTATATCTAATTAACAGAAGGAAACCAAACAAAAACATTTGTCGCACTGAATTATTATTAACAGCCTCAAGGCGAAAGAAGAAAAGATGATAGTGTCAGGTTGGTGCAACAAGTTAAAATTCCCTTTGCATCCATTTCCCTGGGCTACGAAGCTACAACGTCCCGCAGCACTGCATGGCAATTAAGACCATCAGCATTTCTCCCGACTTGTAAAATAGCCACCACAGTCTCCTCACTCAGTGATCACACTACCATCGTTAAAAAAGGCTCATATAGTGGGACCCAGAAGGTGAACTTTTCCTGTTGCAGCACCTTCCTTCGGAAGACCGTATCTTCCAACATGAGGCAAATCCTGACTCTGCTGGCTTTTGGGGAAAGCTTTAAAGACTTAGTCATGGGGGGATGGGAGGTTGGTTTGAACCCATTTAATGAATTTCAAGAGAAGAGATGTAGATTTGGCGAAGAAGTTGAAAAAAGAAGTCCCAAAAGAAAGTGGCCATCAGCTGTAGCAGTGTTGCCATGAAAACCACACTGGTGCATTCACATGGACCCCAGAAGGTGATCTCAACTCATAGGAGACTACAACCTATTAAAATCAACTTAAGTTTTTCATCCAGTCTAACTTGATGGACCATCCCTGGTCCAAAGTGCTTTTGGTGTTTATTTCCCCAAGAGGTTCAGCCCTTCTTCTCAAAAGCTGCTGTTCTCTCCATATCCAAAGGCGACTTTGTCATAATTCTGTCCTCCTTAGAGATTGTCAGGTCAAGAGCGTTCAACACCACAGCCTCGGGGAGAACCGGAGGAAGCGATGAAGCAGAAAGCCAATCATCCTGTCCAGCTTTTCCTTTTTTTCAGCTCCGTAACCCACTTACCAATGAAAGATGGTCTGAGAATTGCAACGTTGGGTTGACCTCATGACCACCTGTCCTGTGTCAGGGCGTTCACTGCCCATCTGTCTGAAAAAGGAAATGGCAGTCAACATTGTCCTAGATGGATTTCGATGACTTGCTCGAATTAGATTTCACCGGCGCTTCAAATCAAATCAGTCCAGGATTCAATGAAACTGAAAATACATGTTTTTTTTTGCTTCCCCAGATATCCCAGGGCAATGAAAATGCCTTTCTTATTAGCTTGACAAGCATTTTTGCTTTCCTGGGGAACATTATTAAAATTATTCCTCCTCTGCTAATCAATGATAAAGCCTGAATGTTTCCTAACCCATTAAAATATTTCGTTATTCTTTAAAAGAGACCCGTTTGGAGGCTAGATTCAAAGGATTTAAAAAGCAAGTTAATATTTTTCTCTCTGTGTTGCTTCTCTGAATGAATTTCTCTCCATTTTTTTTCCATACCTTCCTCTCTCTGCTTTGAAATTTACTTTATCTAGATAAAGGCAGGTAAATTGTTTTATTGTGTATGAAATAAATCGAGTTAAGGCATCTCATATCTTTTACATCCTGGCTAGTTTCCAATCACAGAATAATAAGTCTGATAGAAATCTTGCGTCTTTTTGAACACCTCATTAAAGCCAAGGATGAATTTACTCTCTTTGGATTGTCAGCCAATTATGGTTTGCAATTCAGCACACTCACACCCTGTACACATATTAAGGAAAAGTATGCAACAGTGTGTGTATTGCTTGCCAGCTAAAATTGCGTGCCAGGAAGACAAATGGCAAAGGATACCTGTAAGAGGAAAAATGATTGTAGGGAGATCTTGAAACAAAAATGCATACAAATCTTTCATGCTGACTTTTTGGGGTGGGCAAATTGATGGGAAAATGAAGCCGCTGTCAATGTGTGATTGGGAAAAGAAGAAACTGTAATTCTGACACCAACCCTTTTTCTTTTCTCATCTGTATGTGATTCCTCCTGGGTGATTGGTATGGGATTATTTGGCCCCTGATAGAAATCCTTCCCCCCCAGTGAGGCACCACCTTGCTGTGGTTGGGGGGCTTGTGTGCTCTGAAGAA